>MU185871.1:0-16590 GCA_016904865.1 Pissodes strobi | reverse complement strand
GCGACGCTGTCACGTCACGGGGTTTTGTCACAAGTCTGGACGCACCTAAAGAGAGCGTTTTTATACGTTTTTACCAAATAAGGCTGATAATAATTGTATTGCTGAATATTAGTTATTTAATGTTTTTAGTGTTCCGGATCCGGGGTCAGATTTGATAGGTATCTACCTAAGTACCTATACATTATTTTAGATTTCATATATTGCAGTGTAGTAGTAGCATAAACCTAACTACGCCGAATAGTTAGGTTTATGGTAGTAGGTACAAGATTTTTAATAATAATTAAATATAAAAAGAGGCTTCTATTTTTATTTCGGTTATTTACCTATGATTTTAAATGTTGTAGGACCGGAGTGTTTTTATTTACAGTCTGTGTTTTTTTTACTTCTTAGTAACAATTAGTAATTACCTAGGTATTGTTATTATTGTTAGAACGTACCTATATAGGTATGACAATAGGTATAAGCATACTCTTTTTAGTTATTTAGGCGTACCTACCTATTATAGGAACTTAACATAACATGTCCCATAATAGAATTATATTAATGATGAATAATTATTATTATACATAATCTATTTTAAGTGCATTTAAATTTGGCAACAGCGCGAGCGACCCGAGTTCTGAAAAGCGTTTGGCCGTTGTTTGGCAAGCGACGAAATACGACAAAATTTAATTCGTAATAATGGTGGCGCCATCTCTCGATACAATTGTAGCATTTTTCTATAGCCTATGCCCACTGAGCGTCTATTCGGAGTAGTTAGGTTTATGGCAGAAGTAAGCAGTGAATCCATGAAGAAGTCCTAGTCATCAAGCCTAAGTCAAAGCGAGATAATAAAAAAACTAAAGAAGCCATCCGAAATGCCGTTAATCCTACAGACTTGGGTATAGGGATACTACAAATGAAAGAAGTTAAGGATGGTGGGATATTAATGAGATGCAACACAAAGGAACAGGTAAACAAACTAAAGAACTCTGTAGATAAAAAGCTGAAGGGAAAATATGATATAAAATCGCCAGAATAGAAAAATCCTAGATTAAAGATAGTGGATATCGTAGACGATCTTTAGAAAGAGGATATAGAGGCTTACATACCGAAGCAAAATCAATCACTAATGCATGAAGATACATATCTAAAAATAATAGTAGTCAAGAAAATGAAAACTAATTATATGGCTATCGTCGAGTGCGATCCAAACACATTTTGGTCGATTATGGAATCCAGATGTAAAATATGTATAGGTTTTTCAGTGTGTCGCGTTTTTCAATATGTCCCTGTTTATCGTTGTTTTAAATGTGGTAGATACGGCCACGGAGCTGCTGATTGTAGTGATGCGGAAAAATGCTTACGTGGTGATGGGAAGGATCATGTAACCAAAGACTGCGTAAGTACAAACATATATAACTGTATAAATTGCATAGAAGCAAACTCTTCTCAAAATTCGAATTATGACGTGAATCATTTTGTGTTTGACATCGAGTGCCCGGTATATAAAAGGAAAAAAATCTTCGAGAGAAAGAAAATAAACTATATTATGGACCAATAGCAATTAGTTGATAAAAAAAGGAAAGTAGCCAAGATCGATTTTCTACACCAAAATATACAAGGTTTTAAAAACAAAATTGATAATATTGAGTTGATTTTGAAATCAAAGCAAATCAAAATAGCTTGTTTAACTGAACATTGGTTAACAGAAACAGAGGTTTTAATGTATAAAATAAGTGACTATGCAGTAGGTAGTTATTACTGTAGGCAAGGTGCAAGAGGCGGTGGAGTAATGATTTTGTATAACAATAAGCTAAATTTACATATCAAGAATTTGAGCAGGGTTAAAAAATTTACTTCTGATGGTGTGTTTGAGGCCTGTGGGGTTAGTATTGGCGAACATGGGGATAATATTGTTCATATTGTGAATGTATATAGGGCACCTAATACCAATTTAAATATCTTCTTCGAAAAACTGAATAATCTTCTTGCTGATTTGTGTCACTCAATAAACGATAAGATAATACTCTCTGGTGACTTAAATATTGATTTTCTCGGGACTTCAAGTACGGTTAACGACTTAAAGGATATCTTACGTTCTTATGGAATGGAAAACATTGTGAATGAGCCCACTCGCGTTACAGTCAGATCAGCCACACTAATTGACTATATATGTACAAATTATAATTCTAGGGATGTAGCGTGCTCCATATGGATGAACTGCCTATCAGACCATTCTGCGCAGATAATGAATTTCCCCACTAACCAAAGTTCAGTTGAAAATATTTTTTACAAAAGATTCTACAGCCAAAATAGCATTGAAAATTTTAAGGCCTACATGGGCAGGGAAACCTGGTGGGGCGTGCTCCAGGCGGAGGATTTGAACCGGGGTTTTGATTTATTTTTAAACTATCTTCAGCACTACATCGATATAGCATTTCCTTTAAAAAAAAGTAGAAGACAAGCAGGGTAAACCAGCGCTCTGGATAACATATGCAGAATATCATCAAAAACCCTAAAAAACTTGTTTTGGAAAAAAAATGTGACCGGGCGTGATTATGATAAAAATTACTACAATATGTACAAAAAAAATTATAACAATGTAATTACGAAAGCGAAGCAGATGTATAACAATAAATTATTTTTTGAACCAGGCAATAAATCTAGGGCGGTATGGAGAATTATTAACAATAACATTAACAATAATAATAAAAAGGCGAAAAATCTAATTTCTAGTATTAAAAATTAAAGGGGCGCTGTGCTGAATGATGGAAATGAAATTGTGAATTGTTTTACCCAGTACTTTGTTGATCTTCCAAAAAATGTGTCAACTAAATTTTCAAATGCTGATGGCGTTCCGCAGAATAGATTGCTACCAAACACAATGGTTCTGCGGCCTGTTAATGAATGTGAAATCATGGCAACAGTCAAAAAACTAAAAAGTTCCTTCAAATGTGTTTAAAAAAATTGCTCACACTATATTGTTTCCATTGACATATTTAATTAATTGGTCGCTCATGAGTGGCATATTTCCTGATATTTTGAAAACAGCAAAGGTAGTTCCGCTTTTTAAAAAAGGCGATTCATCTGCCCTCGAAAGTTATAGGCCAATAGCCATTTTACCTGTACTTTCAAAGTTGTTGGAGCGAATTGTGTATGACCAAATTGTGGATTTTCTGGAGCGTTTTAACATTCTTAGGGGTTGTCAGCATGGCTTTCGCAGTGGCCGGTCCACACACTCCGCAATTTTTGAGTTCTTAAATAATATCTACGAAAACTTAAATAATCAAAATAAATGCATTGGTCTATTTATGGATCGCAGCAAGGCCTTTGACCTGATAGACTATGCTCTTCTTTTGGAAAAGCTCTCTGGGTGCGGCTTGGGGGGCAAGATTCACGAGTGGTTGCAATTCTATCTCAGTAACCATCATCAGATTGTTGAAATTGATGGAATTAAATCCGAAAAATTAAACATAACATGTGGAGTACCCCAGGGATCCGTCCTGGGTCCTCTTTTGTTCTTGTTATTTATTAACGATCTGCCGGATGTTTGTAATAACAGTAATTTAACTTTGTTTGCTGACGATAGCAGTTATTTAGTAGCGAGTCATAGTATTCAGGAAGCTACCCGAGTAGCTGAAGAAATGTTACAACGATTTCATGGTTGGTTCAATGCAAACAAGTTGTGTTTGAACGCGGTAAAACTAACTTTGTCTATTTTGCTCCAAGAACTCGCATCCTCAATGAATCATATCTAATAAAAATTAATAGTAAATCAATACACCAAGAGGCATGTGTAAAATTTTTGGGTCTTCACCATATGCCATTTATCGTTTGAAACAGACTTCCTCAATAGATGTTGTTTATTCGTATTATTATGCTCATTTTTACAGCCATATAAAGTATGGTTTATTTTTTTGGGGCGGCTCACCCCACTTGACTCGTGCATTTAAGATACAAAAACGCGTGATTCGAACAATTGCGGGGGCGGCTGGACTGGCTACTTGTAGGCCGTTGTTCAAGCGATGCAGGATCCTTACGCTACCGTCATTATACATTCTTGAAGTGCTTCTTTTCGTAAGAAAAAATTTTCAAAAATTCTATCAGAACAATTATTTTCATAATTATGGTACACGTGGCCGTTTTGATCTAGTGTATCCGATTCACACCCTTAGTATTGTTGAAAATAATATTTACTATATTGGTGCGAAAATATACAATAAACTGCCAGATAATTTTAAGCACGAACTGAATGGAAGCGCTTTTAAAAGGTCTGTCAAAGAATATTTAATAAGCTATAGTTTCTATAATGTTCACGAATATCTGGATGTATAGGTTAGCAATATTGCTACTTTTCACGTTTCCATTAGTTCTATTATATATGTATCAAATAATGTTTGTATTATTATACCTATAGTTTTATATGTACAACAATAAGCTCTACTACGGCCCATTATTAGCAATGCGCCGACACTTTGACTTGATGCATACTTGTTACCTGTAAAGTCCAAGGATTTAATAAATATGTTTATGTTTATGTTTATGTTTATGTTTATGTTTACGTAAAATCTTATATATAGATGTTAGCCCGACTCCTGTCATTGGCGAATACATTTCAACAATTTTAACCACACCAGAACTAGGCTGTTGATGTTTAAGCGCATTGTACGCATTTAAAATAATTTTCTTCTCGTTAACTGATAAAGGACACTTGGAAATTCTCTTCACTGAGGAAAACTGAGAACTTGCCATTTTTACAGTTTTCGGTATCAACCGGTCTCGATCGTCTTATAAAAAAACTAAACATGAACAAGCTAAGGGCGGGAAATACTCAATAGACACATCATTAATAACCATTCAGGTATGACCAGTAGCTTGTTTTCAATTTTTGTATGCAATTTCAGGTTGAATTTCGCTGCGTGTCCTCAAGCTGTGGAACTATGCGTCAGATAAGGCCTAGGTATCGTCTTTATCATAGTGAGCTTAGTCTTCACTGACATTTGGCAATGTCTTCCCATCATGGGCCTTAGCATAGCCATTGCTCTCTTGGTCTTGTCTCTTGCCGCTTGGATATGCCTTTTCCATGTCAGGGTACACTCCAAAGTACTTGACTTCTGTGTTCCAGGTATGTCGCTGTTATTTATCTGCATGTGCGATTCAATAGCCATTCTTCTCCTCTGGAGAAGTAAGGTCTGCGTTTTGCGCTCATAACCTTGATTTTTCCAGTTTGTCATCCAGTGTATAAGCTTGGAAGGAACACAGTGCTTATCCTCCTCGTGTCGGTATAGGCAAATTGTATCACTCATATCACTGTATCGTCAGCATACAATGAAATTTGCGCGTCGTCAAATGATTATATATCGTGAGCGAATATTCAGTACAAGGATGTTCCAAAGGCTAAGCCTTGTGGTACTCCTGCCTCAACTGTGCTAGGTCTAAATATTTACCATTTTACATGAATTCTTCTGTCTATTAGGTAGCTCTTTGTGATCTTGATGATCCGGTCAGAGTAGCCTCCTACTATCATTTTATAGTACAGCCTCTGATGCCCCTGTCGCTTGACTAAACCGAATTCCGCTCCGCGTTGTTCGTGACAACGGCAGCCGCGTGCGGATCAGTGTCACTTTCCAAACTAGTTAGGAAAATAACTATTTTTATGGGCAAATAAAGTTATATATAGAAATTAGGCATGATAATCTTATGAATTTTTTACTCAGGAGTATCAAAAATAACAAATTCACCACAAACCATTATTTATGAGAATAAACATATTGTTCTTTGGCATAGATGGATAGGTAATTAAGTACGTAGAATTAGCATATTTTATCGGCAATGTTTTCACGTTTCGAAATCAAAGTGGAGTTAGTGGAGCATATTTTTCATAATATTAACAATTATTTTTTGGAGCAGGATGGCTCTCTAGTACGACATTTTG
Organism: Pissodes strobi; assembly: GCA_016904865.1. Lineage (NCBI taxonomy): Eukaryota > Metazoa > Arthropoda > Insecta > Coleoptera > Curculionidae > Pissodes > Pissodes strobi. The sequence continues at coordinate 10,673 of MU185871.1, read as the reverse complement.
AAGGTTTGCAGCATATGTATATAGTTTCCAGAAAAAATGTTCCTGTTGCTGACGCAAACAAAAATGGATCCATTTTCAGCTAATGTCAATGAACTTTTTGTAATCATTAAATTTTCTAACATTTATTAATTTAGTGAATTATTTAGGATACTTATTATCCAGTTGGAACTCATTTTTTATCAATGTAATTAATTTGCTCTATGATTTTTAGCCATTGTTTAATATAATTAAATATCTCTGGAAGTGAGTGTAAGTATCTACCGAAGTGTTTTCCGAAGTTTTGTTTCCAATAATCGTATTTTTTTGTTAGTTCTTTCGCGATAACGTGAGTTATATAAATTGGAAGAAGTTCATCAATATAACTCCACCAAATTAATGCCATAAATATTAGTTTTCTATGAAACTGAAAAATAAATTCTTTATTAAAACCAGGATGTCCATAAAAAAGTCATTGTGTATTTTAACACAAATTTAAGTGAAGTTTAAGTTAAGTCATGATATCTAGTTCTGTACATATATAAATGTTTCAACACTTTTGTAATGTACGATACCCTTTAAATGTATTATTTACGGATTAATTAATCCAAATCCATAAAGAAAAACAGTAGAGCTCCGCTACACGGTAAAGACAGATACCGTAGGCAATCCAAAAACTTTGTTGTGATTGGCAAAGGTCGCGAATTTGGCCGCGGGCCTTGCAGGTGTGCGTCAGACTGAGGGGCGCCGACCGATCGGCCGGATCTGGAGCCCCTCGATCACCGTCCACCTGCAATCTAGCGTCGTTGCCGCTTTCTCGATCGTGTACTTAAAATGAGGAATAATTGTTTAGTTTCAATCTGCCAAAACTGAGGCGACTTTATCACATTTTCCCAAATTTCCTGCATTTTTTAAAAACTTGAGATCCGTTTGCTTACATTTTATAAATAATCCTATGAGTCATGTCTATTTTTCCACAATCATGAAGGCTCTCAAAGTAGAAAACATTTAATTTAATTTGCTGAATAATCTTTTACTAGACATTGAAAATTTGATGGTTAACATCACCTGTATAGCAATAAGAAGATTGGGAAAGACTCTCATCTCTATTTTGAGCATTAATTTCAAAAATCTTATCAATAGTGTGAATGGTGGTCGAATGTTTTCTTCATGGCCCTTCCCCTGTCCTTTTTAGCTAATAAACCAAACATTTTCTGAGTTTTCAGCGGCTATTCAGTTCTGTCCTTCTAATCGCCCGCTGCATAACTTTCCTTTTTATCATGGAAATTACCTCGCAGGACTTTTTGGACTCCAAGCAGTATTGTAGAAGTGCTGCAGCTTCTTTAGCACACGAATAATAATAACAATTGCGTAGTTTCTTTAATTCAAAATGAAGATTTAGCTCAGTCAAATTAAGCAAATCGGTGGAAAAAATTCCTAGAGAGTTGGATTTTTTTTTAAACGCTTTCTCTACACTAAGGTAGACATATACCAAAAGTCCCCGAGGGTGGGGGGTGAGCTCGAGGAGGGGGTGGAGGTTAAAGGTACCATTTTTAAGTTTTTCGCTTAAATCTCGAAAACGATCACTCCTATCGATTTTCATAATTTATGACAATTAAAGCTAACAAAATTTTGTACAAAAATAGTCCTATGCACTTTTGTCGTAGGACTAATTGTAAGCGACTAATAGGGCCGACAAAATAAACATCATATAAAAAATCTGCTTTATTCGCATTTAAAACTGTAGGACAATGAATTTATTGGTCCAACACTTCATTGGAGGCGATGGGGGATCACGGGGGTCCATAAAGTCTTCCTAGTCGTCCCCAAATGCTGCATTCGCGTCTTCAAACTAAACAATGAAATTTAAATTACAGTCTTGTTCAGTAGAATAATAGTAGATAAATGTGTTGTAAATTTGAATAGACCGCGAAAAGAATATACTAGAAGCGGATGTATTTTAGATGATAAGTTGGAGAGAGAGACATTATGGTAGAATATGTTAGACCACCGGTAGTATAGTCGAACTTTTGTGTAGTCCTTAATATTAAACATAAAAATCAGTAGTAGTTGTAGAATTTAAGTGAGCTCCCTCAATATAGTTTAATACTCTATGTGCCAATTTTGTAAACGTACATCAATATAATAGTTAATGCATTTTCGGTGTTTCATTAACTTAGAATGAATGTGGTGCCAACCCAGCACAGTAGGCAGTTGGTAGCTAAAGTGTAAAGAATATTAATTATAAGTGATAACAAGTCCCAGGTATAAAAAACTAAAAGATGATTGAATATAGATTATTTAAATAAAATTTACAATAAATTAATTATTGGTTCCTTATTTTTTCCTTTGCCCAAAAAGTGTTGTTGCTGAGTCATCACTGCCATCTCTTCGGTGAAATCAATATCGACTGATGTGATGGTGGTGGTGGTACGACGTTTCTGTTCTGCACGTTTTGTGCTGTTGGCAGTGTCCAAGTAGCCATTAAAAACGACTGTGCAGCATTCACCATAGTGCTTTTTTAGGTAAGTGATATATCGATTGAATATCACTGAAAATGTTGATCCTGTATCCCACCTGACTCGATGTAACAGGAATCCACCGTCAATCACATTAGTGTGAACCTTGAGGTCCGGAGTAACGGGGTGAACAGGAAAAATATCATATAAAGCAGACTTCTCTGTCTTCCGCATTCCCTTTTCATCAAAGAGCGATAATGGAAAAGGCGAAAGTTCGTAACAGAGAAGATCTTGTAAATCCACGTTGTTCTTCTTAGAAATAGCTATTCGTTGGAATATAAGAAGGGGATCAACCACCTCCATAACGTTTTCACGTTTTTATAGTACTGCTCATGTAGGCCAGTGATAATACTTTGTCTTTTCGAACCTATTTTATCTCGTCAAGCTTTTGTCCTACCATCTTTCTCATCGTAATCTTGCCTTCTTGTAGTGCTTTGTGGCAATTTAGATCGCGGTTCGCAACGACACCTGTTGTGAGGGAAACTAATGGATGTGATTCTGGGAGGGTGCTGAGAAAACCCATTTGAGGAGCTTCCTTCTGTCCCCATCATCTCTTTTCTGCCGAGACACTCGATAATCGACATGTTGCTCCCCTGTAGAGAAGTCTTCCAATGCGGAGCAAATTGTTGTTGACGTAGGTGCTCCGCCAATCCACCTCGCCAGTACAGAATCAGTTATCCCTCGCCCATTTGTTAACTCTCCATGGGTCTTCATGCTACGCATTAAAGTGAGTTCTATTGTCATATCAGACCAGTTTCCAGACCCGAGCGAATCTGATCTGCTCACAGCGAAGTATTTGGTGAAATCGTCAAAGACCTATGGATGGGTATTGGGAAGAGAACGCATATCCTGCAGATATAAATGCGCGCACTTCGCATACTGCAAGTGGCCACTTGCCTGGAAGAAGCATTGCACTGAGCACAGATGCAATTCCCAGTTCCCTGAACGTTCGGCTTCAATGAACTGCTTCGTCAGGGATACCATATGAATGTATTGCACCCACAAGGCAGCAGTGGGCCCACGGGCTTCAAAGGATGACAGTACATCCTTCATTTTTGTTTGAAGGAGGCATAATTGGCTATTCTGCTTCATTATATCATGGACGAGCGTGTTATCGCTGAGCTTCAACAACAGCTCTGTAAGTTCTGCCTTCTCTTCATCTGAGACCTCCAAACTGTTCAAAATAATTTCAGCTAAGACACACTGTACAAGCAGATGTCCTCGTACTGCTCTGCTAAAGGCATGCCCAGTAAGCATTTTATCTACTGAATGTGCTGCAAATACAGTACACAACACCTCTTTGAGACCACTTCCAGCCATTATAAACCCAATGCACCCCAAGAAAGACATTAAAAGGTGAAACCCACCCAATCTTACGACAACAGATTTTATATGAGGGTCATCTCGGCTAGATGCTACAATTTCACGGGCCTTGATATATAGGGGTTGGTCAAATGCAGCATAACACGTATTAATTTCGTGTCGGAGGCAGTGTTCTGCAGCATATTTAAGGGCTGTGTAAATGGTGTCCTTATCACTCGGGGATGCATTTATAAATGGCAGTGGCACTACAGCACTCCTATCCGGAGACTCTCCGTGATAGAGACCCCGCATATAACCTTTCCACTGGGGTATTTTCTCCAGTCTGAGCCATTTACCAGCAAACCATAACACATCTGACAATTTGGGGAAAGGAAAATCCGGAACAGGCTTACAATCACTCAAATCTTTAACCAAACAGCCTTAAGCACTATTTTACCGATGTTTTCATAAATCTCCAACGGTATGACTTCCAGCGTTCCTATGGATGACGCTGGAGGGGCTTTTGTCAGTCTTTCTATTCTCAAGGGAGGAGGAAGCTTACTTGCAGGGGTGAGGCAATTAATACCACCCATGATGTGGAATGTTTTCAGACCATCCAACGTAGCTACGTGGTAGTCTGCGTTATCAAAGACGTATTGGGTGAATATCCCATGTGGTATAGGTTGTTGGGGACTGTGAATAGCGGACATCTCTAAAATTTGAGCATTATTGTAAGAGGCACTAAAGCCAAAATTCGCCAGCAAGTTGACCAGGTTTTTGGCTCCATACTTCCGATGTATAAAAAAGGCTGTGCCATGCATGATAGGCGAAATGAAGGATCGCGGACGTACAGCAGTTATGACAGCATGGGAGAGAGACACGGCTTTTTTTCGTTTTCTCTTTGTTTTTGTATCTTGAAGTTAGAAGTGTTTCAAAGAAAGTCAAGATAGTTGGAGGGATCATTTCCTCAACTTCACCAAGAAAATCTTCACTTGGAGGGTATTGACTGGTGTCGTACGCTCGGCTCTGTATATCTTCTTTAATGATTGCAGCCGGGTCTCGAACTACTCTAAGGCGTTCTTCTTCTGCCGTTTTCCCCCTTATACTGCTTTCGTACCAGGCTGAGTTTAAAATTATGTCACCAGCCTCTTTAAAGCACAGAACGGTCTTGTGGGAATGTAGCTGACTGATTATTAAACGTTCCTTATAGCTTTAGCTTATAGCTTTTCTTTTATTGTTTTAACTGTTGGCTTTTCTCCCGTAATTGCGCTCATAACCTCATCCATCGGATACTGACAGTCAATTGCCTGATCGAGAAAAGTGTAGATATCTTCCATAGCAGCTATCACGTAGTCCTCTGAGGGACGTCCTTTTTTTTCACCAGTACCACTCTTTTTTGAGAAAAATTTGATACAACACAGGTCATGGTAAATAGCTTCAGCGGCAACCAAATCGCAGACGGTCCCAACTCGTATTGATACTTCTTGTCCCCAGTCGTCGTCCCTTTCACATGCAGCTTTTAAAATGTTATTCTTCATCTCCAAACTGCGCACTTGAAATACTGCCTCCCGCTTTACCAATGTTTTTTTTCTGTTTTCGATAAAACTCATCATTAATTATACCACAGGAAAACAAACACTTAGTCTTGAAGTCAAATGTAGGATCCTTGGATCGTCGACAGATTGGCAACTAAATACGAAACTAAACAAAAAAGCAACAAAACGGCCACACGTGAACGCTACGATGTTCTTCCAGATACTGTCCGAACCGAAAACATAAAGAGCTTAGCGACAGCGCGGATAAATTAAAGTGCAAGGAGTGCTGCGTTGCCAAATTGTCGCATATTCCTGTATCTGTGGGGAAAAAATGGGGATTTTTTAAATCCAAACTTCAAAAGCCCGTAGCTTGCTTACGGTTAGTCCTACGACAAAAGTGCATAGGACCATTTTTGTAGGAAATTTTGTTAGCTTTAATTATTATAAATTATGAAATTCGATAGGAGTGATCGTTTTCGAGATTTAAGCGAAAAACTGAAAAATGGTACCTTTAACCCCCACCCCCTCCTCGAGCTCACCCCCCACCGTCGGGGACTTTTGATATATGTCTACCCAAGTGAAAAGAAAGCGTTTAAAAAAAAATTCAACTCTCTAGGAATTTTTTCCACCGATTGCCCTAATTTTGCATTATTTGACTGGGGTAATTACTAACCTAAAAAGATTGTATATAGCTTTGTTTTAATTTATAATTCATACAAAAAGTGTGTCATAAGTTAATAGAATGGAGTCAAAACAGAAGTGTTATGAGGACTTTAATCTCGTCGTGTCAGTATTCGGCTAAATAAGCTATTGGTTGTTCCGTTTGCTGGATGCCGAGGGGGTTGTGTAGCTTAGATAGGAGTGGTCTACGCTAGTAAGAACGCACACTGGTAAATACAATAATAAGGGTATTCACAAAAACTTAATAAATTTACACTCGATTCAATATTTATAATACGCATGTCTTTTCGTTGAGGTATTGAGCAGAGTTCCCTGGAAAAGGACAATTTTAATTTTTTTTGCTGTTATATATTACTGTATAAAATTGTTCCATCATAATATAAGTATAAGGTTTGTGGATTCACTTTTTCATAAAAAGCTGGAAAAAGAAATGCTAAAAGTTTATTATATAAAATGTCCATTCCATGGACTGTTGCCCTTGTTATAGACAGCTATGCCTATGAAGTGGACAGTGGTACAAAAAGTATGAAAACAGGTAAAATAAAAATGAGTAACAATTCAAGACAATTTCCTGAAGAAAAAATTTAAATTTTCAACTATATCACAAGATTCGTGGCCCATTTTTACACAAACGTCACTGAATAAATTCTTCTTTGCTCAGTCGATATTCACCACCACATGCTGCGCACGTAGAATTACCCTCCTCACAATCTTTCTCCCCTTCTCCATTTGAAAATTCATATTCTGGTTCTACTTGACTTAAATATTCTTTAAGACCCCGTGAAGGTAGAGATTCATCATGGAGAGAGATGTGACCGTCTGTATCTGAGTCACTAGACTAACGTTTTGTTTCACAGCTATACCACATTTCTTCTTACTTTTTCTTCCTACTCTTTCGTTAGCTCATCTTTATATTTTTCCATACTCATGACTGAGGGCTCTCAGAGCAGAAAACATTTAATTTAATTTGCTGAATAATATTTTACTAGATATTGAAACTTTGATGGTTAACATCACCTGTATAGCAATAAGAAGATCCTCATCTCCATTTTGAGCAATAATTTCATTATATATAATATGTTTATTCCATGGGCTGTTGCCCTTGTTATGAACAGATATGCCCTTGAGGTGGACAGTGGTACAAAAATCATCACAGGTAAAATAAAAATGAATAAAAATTCAAGACCATTTCCTGAGGAAAAAATTTAAATTTTCAACTATATCACAAGATTCGTGGCTCATTTTTTACACAAACGGCACTGAGCAAATTCTTTTTACTCGTCTAGTCGATATTCACCACCACAAGCTGTGCACGTAGAATTACCTTCCTCAGAATCTTTCTCCCCTTCTCCATTTGAAAAATTATATTCTGGTTCTACTTGACTCAAATATTCCTTAAGACCCCGTGGAGGTGGAGATTCATCATGGAGAGAGATGTGACCGTCTGTATCTGAGTCACTAGACCAACGTTTTGTCTTGCAGTTATACCACCTTTCTTCTTGCTTTTTCTTCTTATTCTTTCATTAGCTCAACTTTCTCAGGTGTGTCTGTAATAATAGAGGATTTTCCTTTTTTTCGGCCACCAGTTCTACTTTTTTTTTCTAAAACGTACTGTAGGATATAATCTTAACATTTCCGGAGAGACTATTCCTAACTCTTCTCGTCCTTCCTTTGTAATATTACTATTTACAACACCACTTGTAGAAGGACGATTTGGATCGTCAGAAGTAAATGGGTGATCTAAAATGTATCGTTTTGTGGTAGGTCGTCTTTCGATTGTGAGAGGTTAGTGCAGTATCCTGATTTATTATATATGTGGGATCAGGTCTGTCAGTTATACTTGAAGGGAGAGGATGTTGGAATTAAATGGACATATCCCTGCTTTTTCAAAACTCTTACATATACTGCTGATTTTAAATTTCTCACTAAAAGCCAGATTCACGAACTCAGCAACCTCGTATATTGTTACAATTTTCCCCGGATCAGAAGAAGAAAGGACAGACGAGCGAACCAAATGGATCAGTCTATGGGAACGCCTTCCAGGGTTAAGGCAATCAAAGATGTTTCTCGGGCCCCCTCACCCAGGAAGATCAAAACACCTTATAACACTGAGTAAGAACAATCTCCGCATACTCACCGGCTTTCTTATGGGAGAAGGCACTTGGAGAGAATGAAAATAGAAACAGTTGCCGGTTCTGTGAGGAGGAGGAAACCCCGGAACACCTTCTCACGGAGTGCAAGGCGGTCGCGAACAGGCGAATGGTCTGCTTCGGGTGCTGCATCATCGAACAGGAGGAACTTTCATCCATAGAACCATCCACACTACTTGCTTTTATCAAAGCACGGAAGCTGGATGAGGTACTTTAATTGAAAATCACATCAACGGAAGCCCCATGGAAGGAGGACACAATAGATCTGTACAAGTCGCAGTGTATTAGCACCCCCTTAGATCGTTCATTCATTCGGTCCCCGTACAGTTATTACCTTTGGTGGCTTGGTGACTGTCATGCACCCTGTTTCGTCGAGATTCCATATCATGTTTGGAGCAAAATTATGTTTCTGGTACAACTTCTCTAAATTTAAAAAGAAAGTAGTGGTATTTGTTTTATTGAAACTGGAAGTTCTGAGTAGTGACAGCCCTTTGTGCCGATTCATGAATCCATGAAGCCAATGAATGCCTGCTTTACTACTTTTGTTCCATTCTGCTGTTGAGTGTTATGTCAACTTTATTGGTAACAGCAAACTTGTAGGGGAAATTTCTGGTCTGCATTGTTGTCAAACCATGACGCATTTTAGAGGTTGTTCGAAGGTAAAATACTAATAACTTATCCTGGTCTTCCGTTAACGTTTTTCTATTTTCAGTATTCCTTATATATCTATATCCTTCTGAAGGGTTCTTATGTTTTTTTACCAAATCGACCAATAAAGATTTCTATATGCCTGTGCTCTTGGCAACACATCTTAACGAAAGACTTTGATTTATTACCGCCTGCACTGCATCTTGAATTTTTTCATCAGGCTTTTTAACTCTCTTGGTCACCATAGACATACAATGTACAAAAAAATTAAATGAGAAGATAACCCTCTATAAAAATGACAGAAACATAGACGGGTACATAGATATGTTCCTTTTTTAATTAAAAATTCAACTTTATGTAAATATATCGCCATAACATTTGAGGAAAATAGATAAAATCAATTCGGAATAACGAAACAAAGAAAACATACAGTATTTTCCACGGTAAATATCGAATAACATACAATAACTTTACATTTCCCTTGAATCGGACACATTGAAGCCCATGAATTGGACGTCCATTTTTGTGCGCTGAAGTATCCGGTTCATGGGATATGTGGTTTTTCAACATAACCTTAAAATATATCGTTATAACAATGATGTCTGATAAGGAATAATCGTCTAATATTTGTATAAAAAATTGGCAAATAATCGTCACTAGAATCGTAGTTATTCACTTCGCAATTTCACATAAATATTTACTTTACCAGCAACGTCTTTTTCAATGCACGCCTCGTCAACATGAAGAAGGCTACAGATTCAACCATTATCCACGAGATGTCGCTTGATGTTGCGGACACGGGATTACTGTCGGGTGTAGTAGAAAACTGAAGCGTCCGGTTCATGGGCTGTCCAGATTCAGAAGAACTCTCCCCTACTTGAATTGTTTATTATTTATGTTTAGTCACACATCCATCATCTAGTCCACTACTGAACATAGTCCTCCCGTAACTCTGCCCAATTTCGTCGATCTTGGGTTGCTTGTTTCCAGTTGGCCTTCACTCTTTTAAGATCGTCCGTTCATTTCGGTGGAGGACGTCCTCGATTTCAGTACGCTTCCTCTCGGGGTCTCCATTCGACAATTCTTTTCGTTCATCGTCCATCTATCTAATAATCTTGCCACATATTCCTCCCAGTTTCATTTTAATTGACATATCCTTGTCACCGCGTCCATAACGCTTGTTCGTTGTCTTATTACATTATTAGGAATCCGATCGCTCAAAGATATTGCCAGCATAGATCTTTTCATTTTTCTTTGTGCAATTCTGATTTTATTTGCCGATTGCACACTATGGGTCAATGTCTCGGCGCCGTACGTCATGACCGGCAGAACACACTCGTGTTCTTGCGGTTTAAGCATACCGAGATATTGGACCTGAAGATATATCCAAGCCTCCCAAATGCTGTCCAGGCCAAACCATTCCTTCTCTTAAGTTCATGTGTTTGGTTGTCTGCTGATTTTTTTCATGGCCCAAATATTTATATGATGAGATCTCTTCTAATGGAATGTTGTTAAGCATAAAATTCTTGGTCATGACTAAGTTCGTCATATAGCTGGTTTTTGTGAGATTCATCTGCAGTCCAACCCGTCTCGAGGCGTTGTTGAGTATTTGATGATAGATGATATAAGTTCGCTTCTATCACTGATTTTATTTTTCTAGAATTGTAACTTCGTGTATCTCTTCTTATTACTGAGGAGATGCATTTATTAAGTTCTCTCGATTCATCCAGATTTTCATTATGTTTTCCTCTCATCTCTCTATAGTGAGCTTTTCTGGACCTTTCGTTCTTTTGACAGTATCATATCTGATATTATCTCGAGTAGAGAATTTATTTTGCTAATGTTTTTGCTGTGATTAGCTG
>MU185870.1:63066-102210 GCA_016904865.1 Pissodes strobi | reverse complement strand
TGAGGCTCGACCAATCTAATCTAATGCAATTTCAACTACACTGGAACAGCCCTATGTCTATACATGGCATAAAGCCATTCTTGTATATACTCTTTCATGTTGTAAAGTGTGATTGTCCTTTTATTCGTATGATCGCCTGCTCATACTGGGCAGTTCAAGCGGGTTTTTTCGATGTTTTCCCTGCATACCTACCCTGGCAATAACATTTACCCCTTCAGGTAACCTTCGCTAAGTATTTTTTCTGAGCTCTAAGCAAATAACAAAGAAGGCAACGCCTTTGAAGGGTTTCTTCCCAAGTAAAGGTCACAATCAATGCAGCACCACATACCCTATAAATAATTAGGCTAAGAATAGCCCCCTAAGGGTGCCTTACTGTTGGCAACGGCCGGCGTTGAGCTAACAACGCCTAGCACAACAACAGTACACATGGTGTATATGTCGTAGCCACATTCTAAAACCCGCCGTTTTATAAAATATCTAGACATTTTACAAAAGGCGGCCAGATTGTCAAACTCTCGTTTTACATTCATTATTTTCCTATCTGGCTAGTCGGATTGTAAAATGCCTAGGCGTTTTATAAAACGACGGTCAACACGCGGCCAGATTATCAAATGTTTAAGATTAACTTCTGCTAGACATTCTGGCGGGTGAGACGTTGTAGTCATTTTGTAAAATACAAGTTTTATTTAAAAGTTAGGGCAATCAAAATTTTTATTAATGTCTTTAAGTATGTTATATGGGTAAGCCTTGGGTTAGTTTTGGTTAGCACTTGGTTAGTTCTTGTTGATTCAGCCATGCAAAGCCATAATCATATTCGGATCGCAACTGAACAAGTTGCGATCCGTCAGCCGGAGTATTATTATGGCTTTGCATGGCCCTCCGCTCCCTTCGCTCGCTACGGGGGCTCAATCAACAAGAACTAACCAAGTGCTAACCAAAACTAACCCAAGGCTAACCCAAACTAACCCAAAATTAAGAAAAAAAGGTAAATAAAACCTGGAACTTAACTTGTGTGTTAACCGCTCGTGATTATCTTAACATTTGACAATCTGGCCTCGTGTTGAACGTCGTTTTACAAAATGCCTAGGCATTTGATAATCCGGCTAGCCAGACAGTAAAATAATGAAAGGTAAACGAAAATTTGACAATTTGGCCGCTATTTATAAAACGACTAGGCCATTTATAAAACGACGGGTTTTGTAATCTGGCTACGACATATACATACATTAGGCATGATTAGATGTAGGAAATGTTGTTGAGAAACTATTTAATGTAGAAATAAAGATGCTTATGCTTATGCAGGTCAGTAAATCTTTACCAGCGACTGAGACTGATCTTCGCAGACCGGAGAAAATTACAACATTAATCACAAACTTGGGGCGACAGGAATTTGGTCAAATTTAATGTTGCAAAATCCCAAGCAGCCACGTTTACCAAGAAAGCCAATACGGGAGGTCCTGAGATTATTATGGCAGGATTGACTATACCTTTATCCACGTCAATTGTACTATTGGTGTCTCGGTCAACAGCAATATGTCCTGGCATGACTACGTTGCTAACATCGTAAAATCAGCCTTGCAGAAGCTTGGTGGGCTATTTCGCAACAAAAACTATATATACACCCCAGCAACTACTCCTGTTCTACAATGCGCAAATAAGACCGTGCTAGAGTATTGCTCACACATCTGGAGTGCCGTAACTAAGAACACCCTATAGCTGCTGGACCCTATTCAGAAGAGAGCTGTGCGTCTCGTCGCTGACACCGAATTGACCTGTGATCTGAATAGTCTGGAACTGCGCGACCTGTTGCCGAGATTTCCCTATTTTATAGATATTTTCACGGCACATGATTTGGCCAGCATCATCCCGCCTCCAGCAGCGCCTGTCAGACAGTCAAGACAGACGAATAGAGCGCACCCCTTCGTCGTAAAATTGGAAACACGTAGAACGTCGCTTTACAAGAACTATTTTATCAACCTATGCCTTTGGTTTTCATAGATCAATTCTTCATCAGAATTTAAAATACTTTCTGAACAATATATGAAAGTTCTAAACTATGAGCGGCCTACTTGAAGAGATATGTTTTTATTAAAATATAAGAAAACTTTATAAAATATATTGAACAATAACTATAATAAAATTGTGAAAAATATTCTTTTAAACCCTGTGTAAAATCATAATTCAAAAACTTATTCGACGAATAAGGATTTGTTTTCATAGTTGATTTGCAGCGCTATTCCATAGAAAACTTCCTTTATTTACCGCTAAGTTTGTGCAGTTTTCTCTTATTTCAACTCTTGAATCAACTACGACTTTCTTATATTTTCACAGCTTGTGTATATCCATATTGTTCCATTAATCGATATTTTATCAAATTCATGACTTTTAAGTTTTTAAATAAGTTTAGTTTGAAAGAGTATGAGTTACATGTACTATTTGCGATGGAAAATTCAATTAGTTTCTTTGACAAATATCCACCGAAACGAAACGCATATAATATATGTTTTTGTTATGTTTTACAAATCGGTCGGGTACGTGAGTTAAATTTTCAAGAAAGATTTTTATTTTATTGGATGGCGAAATTTCACCATTATCAAACGTCTTAAATTTTGACCAATAGTATAAGAGAAAAAATATTCTAAAGCTAAGAGAATGCTTTATTTTGATATTAATGATTTTCTTACTCCATAATGTTTTGTAACGGGCCAGATTTTCGACTTTGCTTATTCATTCATTGAAATGTCAAGAATCTGAAACTTTGACGAAACTCGTTAATGTCGATCCAAATGAGATTGCCTATTTGTCTGGTGACCTCTGCGACAAGTCAGAGGAAAAACTCTCTAAAATTCAAGATCGATAGTGGCTTGGATTTTCCTTTTACGTAGATCTCGTTTTGGTTCAAATTGCAGTTTTCTTTTAGTGATATTAACGCGTAATAATTCTAGAATATCATGTCGATGTTTCATCTTAATAAATGTCGGGTCAAATGATCATTTTCTTATGCCTAGCTCGTGTAATTAATTAACAAATGCTTCATCAAAACCCGGGAATATTATTTTTATCAACTGGAAAAGTTGATGGGGGAGACATGCGATGTGTAGGCCGTGTTTCGATTGGCCAGTCTTAATTCTTGAAGCAGGGATTTAAGAGGGGGCCGGCGCCACTCTTCAGCGGTAAGCCTTTTGAGTAGCAGTGTGACATCGTATTGAAAGTTTTTTTTTCTAGATTTAACCCTTGTGGGGTTGCCCGTTGTTGAGTCTCTCATTGTCTGGTTTGTTTAGTTAGTGCCTGAAACTCGCCCCAGATTTGGGATCAAACATTGTCTGTCAGGTGAGTGGATTAAATTTTTTGTGAGTGTCGCCATTTTATGAAAGTTCCATACTACGGGAATGGTCCCTAATTTGTTTCTGATGTGCTTTACAGAAGTTCTTCTCGTCACCTTTTTGAGGACGCCTAGCCGATTTCGGCGTTAAGCATTTAACCAACCCTTCAAAGGTAAAACACTGAACTTTTTCTGATTATTTTATTTGTTATTTTATTTTATTTGCTCAATCTATAAATGCTCTTTCCCTCGTGCTTTAAGCAAAAGATTTTATTAAGGAGTTTCTTTCTTGGCTATGTGCGAAGTCCGGATACCTTCCATGCTTCCGTCCTTCGACAGAGGAAGTCTTTTTGCATTACTATCTTCCTACTTATTTGAACCTAAGAAGTCCCTTATATTCTGAACGTTTCGTTCCTGGATACGTTAATCGTGAGAGAATTAATTTGAGTGTTTCATTTAACTAAAACTAGTTCAAAGTTTTCTTTTTAAATTACTCACTCATTTAATAACGCTTTGTCGTACCTTTTTTTTTCATGGTTGTTTCAATATAATAATATAGCAATTAATACTACCATTGATATTAAATCTTATTGGACTCTGCGTCATTCTTTAAATTTTCTTTCACTTTTACTAACTACTGCAAATAAAATCTACCCCAACACAACCTCCAACTCCAACCCAGTGTTTCGTCCCAGCATTATTTTACGAGTTCTGTTACGTTTTGACTAATGTAAGGATAGGGTTGGGTTTGGAAATTGACTTGGGTTCTGGGTGATGTAAATCTGTATTTGTAAATGTACTAGGCATCTAAATTAATTAAAAAAGGAAAAAAATCCTTTGGCGCCAAAGTTAAAATTGTTCTTTTTTAGGTTATAGATACATCATCGTCAACATCGGCAATGAAAACGAATTTATAAAGGGAACCAGCTTATTCTTTAAAAGCGAGATGAAAAGTGGGGAATACTATGATAGCATGAACCTCCAAAATATAACTTGTTGCTAATTTGCCACCCAAATCTATAATTATCATAGGCAACGTTAGTTACTACTCCGGGCTGGTAGAGGACATACCCCGAAAATCTTGGACAAAAAAAAGATTAATTTTGTGGCTTTCGAAAAAAATATCGTCTTTGCAGAAACATCCATGAAGGACCAAATCTGGGACTTGGTAGAAAAAAATTGAAGTTTAGAAAAAACAAATTTTTTTGATGAATATGTAAAGCTTTTGGTCATAGGGTTCTCCGCTTCCCACATAGTAACCCAAAATAAGAGTGCAAAAGAAAATATGAAAAATATATTTCTGCATTAAAAGGAGCCTCTTCTGAAGTTTTAGCAACGTGGGAAAAGGTTCTTAGCGAAATAATAGTTGATCATTGGCAGAACTACATTTGGCACACCCACAGAGAGATCGTAGAAGCTTGGAACGTACTCAGAGTATGAGATATTACGCGGCGTCACGGCGACTACAGCTAAGAAAAAAGCAACCATGCTCGCCGAAATGTTTTCATCGCACTCTACCTAAAACGTCCCCCACGGCAAGGCTCTCCTCACCATATTCAACATCAACATTACCATGACAGTTAAGTTTCACCACACATAAATGCTCGAAGATCTAGATACGCAAAGGCATCATGGATGGAATACCTGCCATCGTGTTAAAGAACTGCTCCAACGAACTAACATCCATTTTTTCCAGACATTTTCTCTGTCTTACCGAATAGAAATTTACCCATCTTCTTGGAAAGTCGCTGGAGTACAACCTGTTCCAAGAAGGGTAAGAAAATCACGCCCTCAATCTATCGCCCAATTGCCTTCCTTCGAATATTCTTCAAAGTCATGGAACCTGTAGTCAATTAGCCACTACTTAGGTACCGAGACCAACAGAATAATTAGCGATAACCAATAAGTCTTCCGCAAACAGAGATCGCCCTGAGATATATTGGCCAATGTCACTCATAGTCATGGAGTAGCGCAATTGAGAACTACGGAAAATCTCGAGCGATTGCGTTGGATATTTCGAAGGAATTTGACAGAGTTTGGCAAGATGGACGGCTCAACAAACTACCGTTCATCAGACTACCAGCGTCTCTCTGCAGCTGGCATGCCAGTTTCCTTAAGAATCTCAGATGCATTCACCATTAATGCGGGAGTGCCTCAGGGCGCAATACTTTCACCAACTCTGATCCTCATCTGTATTAATAACCTGCTAACCGAAACCAATAACCTTGTTTTCAGTTTTGCAGATGACAGTACCTTGTCTCCCAATTTAGATCAGAGAATTCTATACCAGCGACTGAGACTTATCACCACAGTAGATTACAACAATTGATCAAGATCCGGAAAAAGGTTGAACCTGGGGCGACAGAAATTTGGTCCAGTTCAATGCAGCAAAAACCCAAGCAGCCACGTTTACCATGATATCTTTATGACAGTATCGACCATTCCTTCATCCTCGTAAATCGGACTACTGGGCGTCTCTGTCAACATCAAGATGTTTTGCCTTGACCACGTTGCTAACATAGCAAAATCATGATGCGTTATTTCGCAAGAAATAACTTTATACACCGCAGCAGGTGCTCTTGCTCTACAAAGCGCAAATAAGACCCTGCTTAGAATACTGCTCACACATCTGGGGTGCTGCACCTAAGCACACCGTAATGCTGCTGGATTCCATTGAGAAGAAAGCTGTGCATCTTTTCGGCGATCCGGAGCTGACCCGAAATCTGGATAGTCAGGAGCACGGCACGGTCGAGAGATCCTTGTTTAATAGATATTTTCACGGCAGATGTTCCCAGGATTTGGACCGCATCATCCTGCCCCCAGCAACACCTGTCAGGCAGTCACGATAGAAGGCAATAACGCGCCCATTCTTTCCACAACTGGAAACATCTAGCGTCGCTTTACAAAGACTCCGTTATATGGCGCACTGCATTACTGTGGAACTAACTCCCAAGACATCTGTTTCTCCGGAATTGCAACCTACAACTATTCAAGAACCGTGTCAATCAACATCTTCGCACATACTCCGCTCGTCGAGTGACATAGGATCTCCTTTTAGTGTGTGCGCCACTGCCATAAAAGATATAAGTCTGGTCATAGTGACCGATTTGGATGATGAAGATGAGAGCGACGATCCGTTATCTGACACTGTCGATTTTTGATTTATATCATTTAATATTTTATTTGAAGAAAAATTATTAATTAATTTGAATTGATTTAGTTTTAATAATTCTGCACCACAATAAGTATCCTATTGCGATTTTTTTTTTCTTAAATTGGTTTATGTTGCATTATATCGTGTTCAAGAACTTTTGGAATGTCCTTTTGCCCTTGTTGAATCCTATGTCGATTTCACTTTATTTTCTATTAAATTAAATATTGCGAAAGCTGCCCTTTCCACCTTATTTTCGATGTCCAAGGAAATCCCTGCATATATGTGTTGTCCTAGCTCAAAAAAGGATATTTAAAATAATGCGCTGTTGTCGTTTTAAAATCTTGTTAAAAATAATTTTTTACCATTTTTTTAAGTACAGAAAAATGTTTGTTTTGTTGGATTGAAATACCTTAGTATAAAGTTTTAAAATAATAACATTTTTTGTACTTTTTTTTAATGAATAAATCAGATTTCATATTGATAAAAACACTTTTGTTTATTTACTTAAATAATGTAATATGGTTAAGTTTAAATGACCGCCTAGCATGGTGTTCTGCAAAAAGTTTATTATTAAAATTAGTTGATGTCTTTGCTATTTTGTTAAAGAAAAAGTAGTGCCTTTATAGTTTAGGTCCTTAATTCATTACAGATTTTAAAATAATGATCTTTGATGATATGTGAAATCTTTTAATGGATGTAAAGCTCCCCAAGCTATTCTAGCATCTCAAAAAGTTATAATGAATTTATGTTAATTGTTAACAGCTAAGAAATACGGTTTTTTTGGGATTTTATACTTTTATGACATCACTGAATATTCTAAAAAATTTTATTATAAACTTTGAACTGAAAATCATAATTTTAAATTATTTGATAAGTCCATTATGTTTTATTGAGTAACTAAATGAGTACGATTGAAATATTTTCTCTCCTTTAATTTTTTTTCCTGTTTGAATTAAGTTTAACGAGCGCCTTCATAAACAGCTTTCGCTTAAACGCTTTCCGTCCATTCATCTTC
Organism: Pissodes strobi; assembly: GCA_016904865.1. NCBI lineage: Eukaryota > Metazoa > Arthropoda > Insecta > Coleoptera > Curculionidae > Pissodes > Pissodes strobi. The sequence continues at coordinate 94,719 of MU185870.1, read as the reverse complement.
CGGAAATATATGACGTAATTTACTCTCAAAACTTTTGTTCATGAAATTTAAAAGCTGAAAAAGCTTAATCTTCTGAAGTTGTCAAAATGCGTAATCTAAAGAAATGGTGTCGCTTAACTTTTCAGTTCTCTTAAGTTAAATACTTTATTGGAGCGGTGGATTGTTGTTTGCTCAGGACACAAAGAGTCTGGAGAATTCATGATAATTAATCCCGTAATTAATCATCAGTGACAATAACGAATTGAAAGTTTATATAAGACAAGCCAGTTGTTAATGATTGTGACTATGTATTCAATTCCATTTAATTTTGACGTTGGTTTAGATTCTGCAGAAACAACATAAGAAATTTTCATAGTCTTTGCTTTACTTTACGAATTTAGGAAGGTGAACGCCGATGAAAACTACTCTCTATTAAAAATTCTTGGATTTCTAGCTAAGCAAAAGAAATTACTTTTAAATCAAAGTATTTCTTTTGGACTTACTGCAATTAAATTTTGCGGGTAGCAAGAAATCATCAAAATGTGTGTTAATGTTTGTCTCCTATAATTTGAACAATTTTAGCATCAACAAAGCATACGGATTATTTTCATTGGAAATAATATATTTTTTCAGATGTACCTTAATGTGATTTTTAGAGTCTGATTCAAAGATTCAAAGATTTTATTATCCAAGTTATACATTACATATAAATAATGATAAATAGGTCACATCACATTTAAGTAATACACTATTTAAATTTCAGTAAATATAGTTAACCTATCTACCACATCTCTGGATGGAATATTCAACTAGACTCCACAAATTGAGACTGTGTTTGACATATTAGCATCCTATATAAGGCAGCATGGACAATCCTATCAATACAAAATAATCTAATGCTTGATATACAGATATTTTGTAAAGCTAAAATAAAGTATAATAATATAATAAAATTAAATTAAATAAGGGAGGGGGGAAAGAAGCCACGGAGAGGCACAACTACCAAGAACAAGCAAGCGAGGGAGACAATATCAAGAGTTTATCCCTTCATTATGACACAGAAACGTTGATAATTTTCAAAAATAAAGTGTTTAGTTAATACTTTGTATTTATAAAATGTATTCTTGTTTTTTGATAACATTCTAATTTCCAGTGTGAGTAAATTGAAGAATTTAGGAGCAAAAAATAAAAAGTTTCTTTGCAAATGTGATTTATTAAAAATGGCGTTTGAAGCACTTTGTTTAATACAGATCAGGTTTGGTACAGGTGATCAGTCTGTGTGAAAATGTTCCCAATTTTCAAAAAATATAGAAGACAGCTGTAAATATATATTCCGCGTAGATTTAGCATTTTATTTTCTTTGTAAAGTAATTCTGTAGAATATCTGTAGGATTTATAACTTATTATTTTTAACATTTTATTTTGACAAGTTTTTAAGATATTTATTGCACTATTAAATGATCCACCCCATACAACAATACAGTAGCGCAATACGGATTCAACCAGTGAAAAATAGACAGATCTCAATAGTTTAGGTCCCAGAATATTTCTCAATTGATAAAACTTGTAGTACATTCTTCTGATTTTTTTGGCCGTCTCTGCAATGTGCTCCGTCCAACGAAGATGCTGATCTAAAGTTATACCTAAATATTTAATATGGTTCACTTTTTGAATTGAAGAGCACATACATACACCATTAAGTTCGTGACATTGAAAATTATGAATAGTAATATTAGTTGTGTTGGGCTGATCTACAGAGGTTAAGGAAAATGTTATAAATTTAGTTTTAGAAATATTTAGGCTCAGCAAACTGGAGCTTAGCCAACACTGCACGATGCGGAGTCCATCCTGTGCCCTGTCATATGCTTCATCCCAGCTATTGCCAGAGAATATTATTGCTGTGTCATCCGCATAGGAAAGTTCCTTTAATTGGCAAGTTGCCAATTTCATTAATATATAGGAGGAACAGAATGGGCCCCAGCACCGTACCCTGCGGTACGCCAGTCTCTATTACCCTATCCGAACTCGTTGAGTTATTGAGAACGACTTTTTGTGTCCGATTATACAAATAATTTTTAAAAAGATTTAATGCTTGCCCTCTTATGCCAACGTCAGATAATGTGTTCAATAATATATCATGCGAAACAGTATCGAATGCCTTTGCCAAATCCATAAAAACCGCTATACTTTTTTTATTTTCATTGAGCTGCTTTATAATTTCATTTGTGAGAGTAAAAGTTGCGTCTTCCGTATTTTTTCCTGTCAAGAAACCAAATTGATACTTGTAAAGAGAACCGTTACTTTCCAAGAAGGACATTAATCTATTTTTTACACATTTTTCCCATATTTTCGCGATATTGCTGATTAAAGAGATCGGTCGATAATTAGTGATCTCGGTTCGATCCCCGTTTTCAAATACTAGGACAATTAAAGAAGTTTTCCAATCATTAGGTATATCAGCAGTTGAAAAAGTTAAGTTAAAAATATGTTTAAGTGGAGCTAAAAGGTATTTGTGGATGTATTTTAAAGTTTCGGTAGATATTTGATCTTCACCAGGCGCTGAATTATTTTTTAAAGAGTTAATGACGTTAATTAGCTCTGATTCTTTAATAGGGGCAAAGAAATTTTTTTTTAAGATGTCTTTCTTACTATATTGCTAGGTTTAGGCGTAGTAGGGATTCCACTAGCCACAGATTTACCGATATCTGCAAAAAAGTTGTTAAACAGGTGTGCTTTTTGTAGGTCATCATGAATTTCTATGGCGTCGCTGTTTTTTATTACCTTAATGTGCTCTTAAGGGGGTTTGGTTGGTAGCTTCATTTATTTGTTGCCAAATCCTCCTATAATCATTTTTACATTCTCGAATTTTTTTTGAGTAATAATCATTTTTTGTTTTTCGAATCAATTTGGTTAATTTATTGCGATAACTTTTATACCGCTCGTTTGATTCAGCAGAGAAATTTCGAGTAAGTGTTTTTTCAATGCATCACGATTTCTAATTGATTTAATTAAGCCAGCAGTAATCCACGGCTTATTCTTTTTTTATTTACAGTTTTTATAATTAATTTTAGATGTGTTTTGCAGGTGAGAGTTCAATATCCTAATAAAGGACCCCGCAGCCGACAAAGAGAGAATTTCGGAACCATATGATTTTCTTTAAATTTTAATATGTTGCAGGTATGGATAAGTACTTCACAAAAATGTATGTTAGAATATGGTGCCCCGCCCCATTTGGCTACAGTGGCATATCAAAGTTACGCTAATCACAATACATTTTTTTATTTTTTTTTGCATTTTAAGCTAAAAAATAGTCTTTATTTAATGGATGGTAACACCTGTGGGTATACAAAATAATTCTTAAGATGTAAGTCCAGTGGCGTACATAAAATTATTAAAAATATTTTTCACAATTTTTTAATATTTTCACTTACACCACTGGACTTACATCCTAAAAATTATTTTGTATGCCCACAGCTATTACAATCCATTAAATATAGACACATTTTTAGCTTAAAATGCAAAAAAAAATAAAAATATGTATTGTGATTAGCGTAACTTTGATATGCCACTGTGCCAAATGAGGGGGGGCACCATATTCTAACATACATTTTTGTGAAGGACTTATCCATACCTACAACATATTAAAATTTAAAGAAAATCGTATGGTTCCGAAATTCTCTCTTTATCGGGTGCGGGGTCCTTTTGTGTAAGAAGTCTGCACATCATTCTTAATTGAAGTGCAGTCCTCCCAAGTTTCAATAGACAAACTTTCGCCTAGGGTTTTATAGTCAGTTATTCTGTTTTTTGGTTTAGGAACGGCACATTTTTCAATTTTAATATTTAAAGAAACACCTATAAAATAATGGTCGGTTATATCCGTGTGTGCAATTAAAGAGTTAATATTCCTCAAATCAACATTTTTACTGTTGATAAAAATATGATCAATATGGGTGCTACTCGTTTCTGTTACTCGGGTAGGTTCATTCAAACAACTGAACAATCCACTTCCATTAAAAACATTCAAATATTCGTTCACACACGCATCCGTACGTAGAAGTAAGTTTATGTTTATATCTCCTATAAAAAGTTGTATTTGTGCGTTTTTTAATTTATCGAAATATTCTTGAAGATCTAGCAAAAATAGATGCAAGTTTGTTGCTGGGGGTCTATAGCATGCAGTTATACCTACGGTAACGTTATTTACATGTAGATTTATTTGTATCAAGTTTGTTTCGGACATACGTATTATCTCAGTAGAAGACGATATAGAATCTCGTATGTATACTACTAGGCCATCATTCTTATTAATTGCTGAGTTATTGTAGATTAGTTTATAACCATTGATATGGAATAATTGAAGATCGTCAATTAAAAATGTTTCAGATAAGATCAATACATCAACATTCTTCAATTTAATTGTCTCCAGATATATTAGAAGTTCATCAAAATTTTTCCTCAAACTTCGGATGTTAATGTGAAACACATTCATCTTGTTAGTGCCTTCAACCAAACTCCAAACTCGCTCAACCCCATCTAATACCGAAGTACGGTAATCCGCGGCCCCGTCCAACCCCTCCAAAAATTCCACCATTAGACCTAAGTACTACAAGCCACAATACTAAAGCTATTCAAAACATTATCGAACAAATATTGTAAGAAATATGTGAAAACTTAACAATGATAATGCAGTCTGACAACAAAAATTAATGAAGAGAAAATGTAATTTTAATTCTAATTCTAATTCATACCGCTCTTTTAATTATCTAGCAACGCTAAATCATTTAAATGTCTTACTTTAATGGATTTTCCATTTTCTTTTTTAACATACACAGTTCCCTCCCAGGTGTAAACCAGTTTCCTATCAATTTTCGCCAATACTGCATGGTAAAGTGACAATCTCGTTTTAGTGAGGTCTTCCATTAAGGAGATCTTTGTCCCCTTCAAGTTTCTGCGATGCTTGAGTAATTTGTTTTTTTGGTAAAATGAGGCAAATTTAATAATTATCGGCCGAGGTTTTTCTTTATTTTCACCTACACGATAGCATTTTGTAATGTCATCCTTCCTTAGCTGGAGCTTCATTTTTTCATTTATAATCTCAGATATAGTGTTTCTAAGATTTTCATTTGGATCTTCTTCGACTCCATACATGCATACGTTGTTAAGCTTTTCGTTTTGACGAATGCTCTCTATTTTACCTTCGAGCTGATCGATGACTGCTTGTTGTTTGTTTATAACTTTTTCCATGGAATCCATACGTTCTTTAGCTGCTTGGAATATTTTAGACATGAATTCCTCGTCGGAGAGCAATTCCTTTATTGTTTCTTTAATCAAAGATTTGTAATCAGCTATTCCCTTTGGTGGCATTTTTGGTATATAGATAACTTCGGCACACTGTCTTATGAATATTCACCCAACTTTCAAGCCACAATCCGCGTTTTATACGTTAAAATTTCACAGTTTATACTGGAGCGATACGAACACGCGTGTTTAATGTACGACCGCCATACTCACACTGATGATCCGATATTTCGTCTTGAAATAATTGCATTAGAAATAGTATATTATTTTATATGGAGGAAAAGTAACTTTTCCTCCAAATAAAATATGCTGTTTTTTCTTCAAATGTCGACAAATTAATGCAAAAACATCTTTAATAATAATAATTATTATTAAAGATAAGTGGGTTCACAAGGCGGCTTAGACCGGTGTCGGTGAATAGGCACAGGTTGTTGCCATAGTAATGTAACATAAAGCTGTCAGTGGACATTGTCAACTGTCAACAATAATTATTTTTTTAAAATTGCGTCTCCGATTGCGTTTTAATTCCGTATTGATAAGCAGTTATTGAGTAAGTTCGATTAAATAATAACCAATTTGTTCCTAAATTAGTAATTTTTAGAAATGCAGTGCACAAATTGAGTGATAAATACAAATTTTAGTTTAATAAATCTTGAGTTGTTGACGCTTATTTTGTTGTTTGTTTGTATATTGCTATGACAACACTTTTACCTCCGCCGGCGAAAAAGTGAAAAGTAAAGCTCCGGCGGAGGAAAAACGAAACTTCACGGCCGCCTACACAGTCGAGTAATGAGGGATTTACTGACGTTTGAAGAAAAACATACATTTTCGAGATAGAGTAGATTATTTTTTTGTCACCAAAGAAAAAAACACATATTTTTTATTTACAACTGAGGCTTCAAAAATGGCGAGTCTATTAAAAAATCCTAAAATAGCCTCTATAATATTTTCCAAATAGCGGAATATTTTAACAGATGAATTATAAGATCAAAACGGCTAAGATAGAGAATACGGATATCAGAATCAAAACTGTTTATAGTATGTTAAGTTCAAACTCTGAATAAATAATTTTCATTTGGTAATAAGACAAGTTAAATTGAGATCTAACAAATACAACATCAAGAACAAATTGGAATTAAACAAATCGAAACGAGACATATTATATAAAGATGGTACGTACTAGCAGCATTATAACATCAATAGTATTATTTAATTAATTACTAACTTAATTTAAGAATAGAAGAAAGGTCAGAAAGCGAAATTGGCTATATTTAAAGCATCCGGTATGACCCTCTGACGTGTGCTATAAATCTAACACAAATGGTCTCACGGTTATATTTATTTGTCCTCATAATATTTTTTAATGTTTGCATGCAATACTCTGTTTGAGTAATATTACCTTAATATTTCTCTTAATAAAGTCTTCGTTTACACTCTCTTTTAAATTCGACCAACCAAGTTCTATCACATTGGACATTGGACTGTAAATGATGATGGTTAAATTCATTTTACAAGACATTTCTTCAAAAGAAATATGATCAAGAAGTATTACCTGCCACTAATACCACTGGTACAGAGTTTGGACGTTTCACAGACATTGAGGTACAAATACATTAGCTTGTTCTTTCTTGACTGCCCCTCTTCTAGTTTCCTAATGAATTATTTCCATGTTGTTTATACAACCAATTACTTGGATATTCGATCCTCTGCGATATAAGGATATCAATTACTTTTATTAAGCCCTTACTCCTAGATATGAAAAAATTGAACTCTGTTTCTTCCATATAATAAATAGGAGAATAGGAACAATTTCTGCTCGAAAATCTAACAGCTTCTGAGCATATTCACTTCATTTTATTATGTTGTCTTAACTATTCGCTCGCTCGGATTGTAGAGTTATAAATGCTACCAACCCCAATAATGCACTTTCTTCTCCTTCACTGGTATATTTTCGTGGTAGATATTCTCATTACCTTACATTGGAACTTAACGTATCTATTCTGAACTTAGAGAATGCATATCTTAAAATTTAAAACATTAACTATTTGATACTTAGGAATATTGGAACGCAACCAACTGGGATCGATAAATACAATGCCGAAGATATCGTGGTCGTCCCGCATTTTCGAACGTTCTATTGACGGTTGTCAAACATATTTTTGGCAATTTACGTGGACTTTTCCTTAGAAGCGATGGACGTGTAGGGAGGAAAAAAAGTTTTTCAAAGCCTAAACATTATCGTGGTACTTTGACCATCAGGTATAATATCCTTATTAATTAATCACACTGCTATTTATATGTGCTCGTATTATCGGCAATATCGTCTCGTAAATCTATTTGACATAAAGTGAGCATACCCTTTTTAAAAAGGGCATGTTGTATCCTAGTGTCTCTATATTAGATTGTTAAGATTGTTTATAATTTAACTAGGGTCCATCCTCTACCCGGTTTTTCAGTAACCTAGAGAGTTTCTCCAGTTTCATTTCGCTCGCTTGGGATCTTTTGTCAAAGTGATGCTGACCACATGGTGTGACGTGTTGCTTCACAGCGCCCGCGTCACAGCCCTAATTAGGGCCTGCCAAGTAGTTGTAGGAGTTAAGGACTTGTCACCAACCACCTATAGGTCATATAATAACTCATCCTAATTTTATCGAACTTACCGTTAAACAATCTTTAATCGGTTATTATCTTTATTTGTATTTGCTACCATTTTTTACCGTAATTTTATTAACTAATATTGACATTTCTTACTACCTTATATGATGTTACCTTAGTTAGCAAATGTTTAACATCATAGCAATTATCTGATATATTTATTTTTTGTATTGTAGTACCATTACTGTAACTTGATGTAAGTCTTACCTAACTGCTTCTTTAGATGTTCGTCTTTATGCAGGGGACCGAATTGAGCTCACTTTGATTTCCCCAGTTGATCTTCTTTGATCAGATTTTTTTCTTTCATGGATTAAGTGATTTGATTTAATTTTGTTAATTGGTTATTGCTATGGAATTAATTTATATTATTTTTATTTATATCAGGTTTTTCGTTTAGCAGAGTAATTATTATTTAAGGTGTCTTGTGATTAACCTTGTTTAGCCAGATGTGTAAAAGTTCAGATTTTATTTAGAAATACTACAAAAATAGGAATTAAGCAGTATAAATCGTTTAGGACTTAAGATTAAGACTAAATAATCTCATAATTAGGATGATACTTATGTGGGAGAATGTTTTCTATATTTTAAGGCGATACGATAACCTAAATCAGGTTTGGAACCTAATTAATTTTTCTTCGTGCGGTTATGTCTGTGAAAGTATTTAATATTTAAATAAATAACTTAATTGGGAGCTTCGATGTTTATTTTGGTATGCTGAAATCAAAGTCATGTTTATAGATGTTTCTTTAATGTTTCTCGATATTTTTATGTAGGTGTATTTTTCTACATTTTTCTACCCTATTTTCAAAGCTTAAAAATCATTTATATATTTATAATAGAAAATTTAGTGGAGCCTTCGCCCAACTGTCAAGTCTACGACCCACACCTATAAGTGCGCTGAGTAAACTAGGCATATGGATCGGTTGTTAAGCATAATTGCTTAATACTAACCGTGTTACAGAATTCCCATTTGTCTTTTACATTAGGCCCTTCAAATGTCGCAAACATTCTGCGGTCACATTAATTCGAAATTTTTCCTTCATTTGTGCGAGAGTTATTTTTGATTTTTCCTCGACCCAACATTCCATCAAAGCGCGAAGTTTATGAGTGATTTTAGATTGGCTTCTTTCACCTCGTTTTTATTCCACCTGATTTTGTGAATATACCCAACGATATGCAATCGACTTTTTCCCATTCAGTGCCCTGTCGAGTTGCCTCTAACTTCGATTATTATTGTATACTTCACAAATTTGTTTTTTGACATGTTTTGCCTCTGTTTTCCTAATAAAAAGCATTTTAAAAATATTTGGGCTTGTTGATGCTTAATGTTGTTATGTCACAAATTTTAGCAGATCTATATTTTCAATTTAAAATTGTTTAATCTAAATTTTAATTTATTTACATTCAAATTGTTCTTGATTGCTCCCAAGTTGGATTTGAGTTTTCTCAATTTAAAATTGTACATTCTCAATTGAAAATTTTGTATTCCTAATATAAACTTGAAAAGGTACAAACATATGAAAATTTTACCCGTACTTCCTACAGCAAACATGCTAAAGTCCAAAGAACCACTTTCAATTATGCACATTATGTCTTATGTAGCTGCTGCTCATGACAATGGAAATAAGAATTAATAATTTACAATTTTTGTTATTTTTTATTTACCTAAATAAACACTTTGCATGACATATCCCAATTCCAGATTCCAATGCAGAAAGTTCGGGTCCTGTGATGACTTGTTTTGGTTCAGGGAAACAAATTCATAATTTTTATTTTGGAAATTCTTAACATAAGATTCTCGTACCATTTTGCTATTTTGACTTTGGAGCTAATACATCATCCGACTCAGCTCTGACAATTTGGTGCGCCACCAAAGAAAGGCAGAATTATACTCAGGGCCGTTCTCAGGGGTGTGCAGGTTGTGCGTGCACAAAGGCGGCCGATTCGGGGGGCGGCCGAGACAGTCAAACGCATATTTTTTTTATAATGAAAAGAAAATAAGCAAACCCAAAATCTTATTTTTTTATAGAAACAATCTTTAAAAAACCTTTATTCTATCGCGGATGAGAAACTGTGTAATTTTATCGATTCAAAACTAGTTGTCAAAGTAACACTTTATTTAAAATAGTGAAATTAAACAATGTTTACCCGCTCAGATGTCAATTTTGCCCACTCAAACATATGTCATATATTTTCAGACATTCAACATTTTTCAGGGTATTGCATGTTTGAAAGGACATCTCCATATTCTTGTTCTTACTTTAGGCGCGATTTTTGCGGCAATAAACTGTTCACCGCATCTGCAGCTTCAATTCTGACATCTTCTGGCAAAGGATTTTCTTCACGGTATTCTTTTTGTATATTAAAATCGCACGTTTTTTAGAATAATTTCAAATTTTGTTAATAGCGCTAAAAGTCAAAACAAGTGGCGTTGCTATAAACAATATTCATATCAACCGTTAACCGTACAGCCATCGATCACGCCAATTTGATTCCCAATATTAATTAATCAAACTGCTTCCTTTTTATCAATATTTATTACATTGTCAAATTTCAGCTCAGGAATAAAATTGAATATTATACAAGATGCGACGGTAAAAAGGCTTTAACCTGTTCATGGAATTAATTTCCACTCAAAGCCTGTGAGTTAGACACAGGTAAAGCATCTGTTTGCCAAAAAAATAAACAACATGGCCGGCCGACTTGCATGGGTTTATTTTTATTATTCAATTGAAAAAAATTTAAATAAAGAAAAAGTTGAACGGCCGCAAAGAGTAACGCAACAGTCAGCAATGCAACAACACCCATGCAAAATAGAATTTGATGTGATTAGGAGTAGTGATATTTTTAAGATTTCGATTTTTTAGATCAAGAGATGCTATTTCCTTGGTGGTTTAGTTTACTGCAAAAGGTAAGAAATTTCCATTATTAGATATAATTTTATATATTTAAAAATATAGGATAGGTACACCGGACGAGCTGTACTTACTGTTTCAAATTAATTATTTTTGTATTTTTTTATTTTTTTCTTAATTGTGGCTTTGACTTTCAGATTTTCGTACTTTTTGATTTTTCCTTAATTGTGGCTTTGCCTTTCAGATGTCCGAATCCGATAGAAAGACAAAACGACTTTCAGGATCACAATACAGGAAAAGAAAATTAGGAAAAGTTGCCAACAAAAGAAAATTAAGCGGATCTTTGCAAAAATACTTTGAAATTGAACCAGACGCATCAACAGCATCATCTTCGCAGACGCAGAGTCAGACTGGTGATATTCCAAAAATTTCGGAGAAGGAGCCCAGTGTGAGTGAACCTGCAGATTGTAGTGTGAGTAAACCAGCAGATCTTGATTCACAACCGTTTAAAAAAAAAAACATCGGAAACTGTTGTTAACACTTACGATTTTGATGTTAATGATCCGTTCACTTGGCCCGGTATTATAAAAAAACGAATAATTGAATTATTAGTTCAAAATGACCCCCAGCAAATAAAAAATCAATATCCTGCTGATGAGACTGGTTGAAAATGTTCTAAGAAATGGTTTTCTAGACTTATGATCTTGAGTATTATTTTTTTCATAAATAGTGCTTAAGAAAAATGCAGAAATTTTGTTGTATTTGCGTTTTGCTGTTTAGTTTTATTTATTTTTATATTTTTGTTATCTGTTATACAATATTTAATAAAATATTTTTCGTTGGAAAAATTTAACTTTTTTTATTAATAGGGCGGCAATTTTGATGCATGCACAAAGGCGGCCAACACAACTACAATCGCGTGTTGGGCATCTCTATATCATTATCTTTGTCTTCTTTCTTCACTTGCTCTTTCCTTCTCTACCTGATTCTTTCCAGTTCTGCCTCTAATAAATTCTTTTGCTCGTTTTGACAGCAAACTTCACATCTATTCGCCTTTTTCATTTTATTCATTTAATTCTAATAGTATATTTCATTACCAGTCCAGAAACTAGGCTTTTCCGGTGCGCGCACGACACTTTCTGATGTGAGGCGTAGCCGAACACCGGATGTCGTGCAAGCACAGGAAAAGCTGTTTCTGGACGTGTAATGAACTATATTTTTCATAATACCTCTCTGGAATCAAGACATAAACATAAAATTATTATAATTTTACGTGTCGAAAATCATGTCATATTAGGTTTGTTCTAGCAGCGATTTCAAACGGTTCCAAACCGTACGGAGTTTGCGCATAGCGATATAAGCGACGCTAATTTTGAAGTATTTGTGACAAGTAATGTCAGAATAAATAAAATAATTTTACTTAAAATTAGACTATTGATGCTAAAATCTACTAGATTAATCCTGTAGACTGCATCGCTGTATAATTTCAACCCAATTTATTCTACTTTATGCTTATTCTTTGACTAAATGACTGCAAATTTAGCACTTAAAATTAGGGAGCGGCAAAACTTTTCCCGTTCACTAATTAGAGACCGGGAAAATTTTTCCCGTGCCCGGACCGAAAAGACTTACTTTCTTTGCTCTACATAGATGTCGGAAAATTATGATAGTTTTCAGAGAGGTATTATGAAAAGTATATTGCACATGATGTTTCAATTTTTTCCCCCGTTTCAACACCATGAAAGTTCTTCTTATATATATCTTGTCTTTCAATCTCAGTGCCTGATTTATCTTCTTCATGTTCTTACCAAGCTCGTGTTTTCTTTTCCTGGAATGCACATTTGGTTCATTTCAGATTTTCTGTGAATCTTGGTCGTTTTCATTACAAGTCTTATAAACCTTCCTTTTTCAGATGCAAAATTTTATCGACGCGTACATTGTCATCATTTAAAAAAAAACAGTGATATATTATGTGTCGACGTATTATTTTTACGAATAAGTCTTTGATTGTACAGGGTGTTCACCCATAATGTATCCCCCCCCCCCCCTTTAACTTTGTTAATTTTTACGCTACAAAAAAAATAAAAACATAATTGTAGGGTTTTTAATGTAGTTCTTGCACACGTAAAGGAAAAAAACAAAAAATTATACAGAATACAGGGTAGATAAAAATTAAACATAGTTTTAAATCTAGCCCCCATTTTTTTATTCGATTTTTCTATTCTACGTAAAATTCTAAGGATTTTTAATCCTGCCTATTCCTAATACTTTAGGAGTTATTGAGAGTTGAAGTCGCTATTTTGTTTGTTCTTTTATTGTTTATGGCAACTGCCACCTAAGAATATAACTTTTTATTTAGCTTTTGAAGTTATTGAGGTGTAAATATTGAGTTTCCTCAATTCGACCTCATTGCTTCGAGTAGTGCTTTTGTATCTTCTGTTTTAAAAAAGATAAAAGAATTTTTATTATAATTAAAAATAGCGCCTTCAACTGTCAATATCTCCTAAACTATTAGGAATAGGCATATAGTGTGTTACATTAAAAATTCTTAGAATTTTAGGTAGAATCGAAAAATCGAATAAAAAATGGGGGCTAGATTTAAAAAATGGTTCTTTTTGATCTACCCTGCATACAATAAAATTTTTTGTATTTTTCTTTACGTGTGCAAAAACTACATAAAAAACCCTACAATTTTGTTTTTTTTTTGTAACTTAAAAATTAACAAAGGTAAAGAGGGGAGGACATTATGGGTGAACACCCTGTACGATAAACAGATTTGAAATTTGAAATCATTTGTATCCAAAAATTATCATTGATGTCAGAAAAAATTAATGTGTATTTTTTGAAGTTCAGTTTTTTTATTTGGAATAACGATACAGAAAATTAACCATTAATATGCGCGACATTTATGTTATAGTTGAAATGATGCAGAATTGTAAAACTCCGATTGATTGATGGGAATGGTCGAAATTTTCCTGCGAAATGGTATTTTAGAGTTTGTTTAACGCAAATAATTGTTTCAATACTTTGCAGCTTCTTTTTCATTATTGGGGTCCTCTTCAAGACGTCTGCTTATTGATGTTTAGGTTATTTCTGATGCCTCTAAAAATAGGTTTGTTCTAGCAGCGATTTAAACTCAAACCAAACCAAATCCAAGCCATCCGGAGTTTGCGCATAGCGATTTAAGTGTCGCTTATTATTATATAACCTAATATAACTACTATGAAGCTTGTTTTCCAAATTCCGCGAACACGCGAATAATAATAATAATAATAATAATAAAGTTCTTTATTTCTCATTATGTACAAAATACATGGGTATATCATACACAAAAAGCAATGGCGTCAAACAAAAAATAATCATACTTGTCTCGTAGTCTTATGGGACTATAAATAACAACAAAAAAACAAAATAATGATCAAATACGCGGTATAATAATTTAATATATATGTATGCATATAATAACCAAAACTACTCTAAATAGACCTGTGTAGAATAAGGTTCCATGTCCACTAACATTTTTTTACAGCAATTTTAAAACGTTGCAACGTATTGATACATTTTATGTGACCTGGTAACTTATTAAAGAATCTTAAACACATATATATCGTGGATTTTTTTCTGTTAGGGTAAGTCTGTGAATGGGGTAGTTTACATTTAAATTTCTTGTGTTATACTCATGAAAGGTTTGTAGCTGAAATAACTGTCTATTTTTAAAGAAGAAGATCAAATATTCATAAATATAGATACCATACACAGCCAACATTTAAAAACATTTCTGCAACTATCATTATAACCCATTCTTTTCACAATTCTTATTGCTCTTTTCTGAATCAAAAACACTTTTCCAATCAAGCAGTTGCTACCCCAGAAAATGATTCCATACTTCATTATTGATTCGAAATTCGCATAATATACTGTTTTTAGACTCTTTTCATTCATGTACCACCCAACAACTCTCACGCCATTGCAAATTGAACTCAACTTTTTTATTAACATGTTTATATGATAGGACCAATTTAAGAATTCGTCTCGGTAAATTCCCAGGAACTTGGTTTTTTCAACAATTTCTCCTTCGAATTCCCCGAGCGATATTTTATCGGGTTTATTCGTGGTTGACATTTTCGTTCTGAAGAGTAAGACATTTGTCTTATTTTTGTATAGTATTAATTTATTTTCTATGAACTAGTTATTAGCTTTGTGAAATAAGGCTTTCCCCATAGTCATTAATTCCCCCAAATTTGTTGCCCCAGTGATGAGGTTTGTGTCGTGTGCATAGCATGTTACGTTTTCATTGGATGTCGCTATGGCGTGCAAATCGTTAAGAAATATCACAAACAATATTGACCCTGCAATACTGCCCTGGGCAATCCCTATCTCCTTTGCTACTAAGTCGGAAGAGTAATTTTGTCCATTCTTTGTTATATCAAGCCTTTGATATCTACCTGTCATATATGACTGAAATACCTTAAGAGCTGTGCCTCTCACTCCATATAGTTCTAATTTTTATAATAAAAATTTCGAATTAATGCAGTCATATGCCTTGGACAAATCCATTTTCTATGAAATCTATTATGTTTTTTGTAAATTGGAAAATAGCAGTTTGAGTTGATTTGTTGGGTAGATATCCATGTTGTATACTATTAATTAGATTGCATTTATTCAAGAAATCTAACAGGCGATGGCATATGGCAAGTTCAAAAATTTTAGAAAGAGATGGTACCGGTTACCGCCTTTAATAGTCAAAGAAATATCTAATTTATTCTTGCACTCCTTGATTTTTGGATCATTAACTAATTTGGGTTTTTAGTGTATGTTAGTTAGTTTTAATGGAAAGAACTGATAAAAAATGTTAGTAAAACCGTTTAAAATTATATTCCATTTAGTGCTTACATTGTCACTTGTAGCTTCATATATACTTGAAGCCAGTTTTGTTCTTTTAGCCCATTGACAAATAATACTTTGTTTTCATCTGAGAAAATTCTTTTGTATTGAAATTTATTTTCAGATAACTGTTTTAATTGCAACATTGTAAAGAGGTTGTGTTTACTATGTGGTGAAAATTTCTGATTTTCTTGTAAAAAAGTGCTTAAAGAATTGTGAAAGTATTGTGAACAGACGCATTAGTGTTTACGTTCTACCAGTACATAAAGGTAACTCATTATATTCAGGTTTTAGAATCAAAACCAAGGATAACAAAATCAAAACAAGGGTCTGCATCGATATAACATCTGCTGGCAAGGAGCGACGTTGCCGGCTCGAAACGGATAATATTCCTGAAAAGGAATACTGATCGAAAGTGATGGCGGACGATTGTGATATATGTAAAAAATTAATTAGGGAAAATGAACAAGCTCTTTGCTGTGATATATGTGAAAAATGGAATCACAGAACATGCCTTAACATGGCGAAAACCACGTATTTGCGTTATGAAAAAAATGCAGATGCTGAATGGAAATGTGAAAAATGTAAAAACAAAAAGCAAAATAAGAAAGATGAATATACAATAGGCGATATTATGGCAAAATTGAATGAGATGGATAGCAAATACAACAAGTTATTCCAAAAATATGAAGAACAAATAAAAATAAATAAAGAGCTTAGAGATGAGATTCAGGATATTAGAAAGCAGCTAAATTTTAACGAACAACAAGGGTTAAATAATAATGTGATAATTCAAGGAATTCCATACAGGGAAAACGAGAACCTAGATGTAATTATCGACAAATTGGCATCCAAATTAAATGTCCCGAAGATCCCTAACAGTATAAGTAATGCATATAGGTTGGGAATACGCAAAGAAAACAAAACATCGCTAATTAGAATAAAATTCAGAACTGGAGAAGACAAGAAAAAATGGATGGTAGCAAAGAGAACGATAACACTTACAAATAACGATATAGGAGAATATGCAGACAAACGAGAAACAATATACATAAACCATGATTTAACTAAGTATAATATTGAACTCTTCAAAAATGCTAAACAATATAAACAAGAAAAGGGCTACAAATATTTGTGGATAAATGATGGGAAAATTCTACTACGAAAGGATGAAAATAGTAAGGTTGAATTGGTGGAAAGCCATAAAGATATAAAAAACTAGTTAAACCTCAAAATAATCTTAGCATAACTTATTATAATATTCAAAGTCTACGAAATAAGTTTGAAGAATTTCAAGCCAACATGAAAGACACAACAAGTGACATAGTGGTTCTTGTGGAGACTTGGTTATATCCCAATGAGACACATTTCTACAATGTCGATGGATACTATGCGGTACATTCATGCAGGGAATCCAGGGGCGGAGGTGCAAGCATCTATATCAAAAATAATGTACATTTTAATAAGATAGACTGTAGTGCTCCAGAAGAACCCTTCAACTGGATTTGTATAGAGCTCGATAAATTTAAATTAAGTGCAATCTATAGACCCCCTTGCTATCCAAGTAATGATTTCCTAATTAAACTTGAATCTGTGATAACTAAGTATAAGGTAAACCATATTATATTAGGTGATATTAATATTAATCTGTTAGATCAGGACTCCATAATTACCAAAGACTATAAAAGCATGATCACAATAAATAATTATTGTTTTGTCAATGACATCAATTTTGCAAATGCAACCCGAATTTCACACACGAGAACTATAATAGATCATGTAATTTGTACTACAAATAAAAGAAACGAATGTGATATTAGGGTTGAGGATACTTCACTATCCGATCATAGGAAAATTTATTTGGAAGTGAGAGAAAATATAAAAAAATTTAAACCTAAAGTATTTGTTCAACACCCCATTTTAAATGTGCAAAAATATAAACAAAAAATTCACAATAAGGTAGAAGAAGTAAATATTAAGTCATTTAAGGATCTAATTGAAGTTATTTCTGAGTGTAAAAAAGAATGTACGACTATAAAAAGCACTAAGTGTCACCAAAATAATGAGTGGGTAACACCAGACTTATTAATCTTAATTAGGGAAAAAGAATCGGCCTATAAAAAACACAAAACATTTCCAAATAATAATACACTTAGGCTAAATTTTATAAAAATTAAAAATTCTATAAATAATAAAATAAAATCATTAAAAAATCTTTATTTTAAAAACAAATGGGATCATGCCGCAAATAATGCAAAAAAACAATGGAATATAATAAATTCATTCCTAAATAATACTAGTGTAAAAAATAACCATATAAATCAAATCGAAATCAATGGCACACTTGTAAATGATTCTAAAGAAATTGCAAATGGTTTAAATACATATTGGAGATAGGTACGACCATAGTCAAGGACATACAAAGTGAAACCAAAAATTCAAATATAATTAAAAAATTCAATGAAATTGAAAGTGATGGTAACGTATTCTTTGACCCTACGGATTGTAACGAATTAAATAGTATAATATTAAATCTGAAAAGAAATGCGGCACCCGGCCATGATGAAATTAGAGTAATTGATTTAATTAACATAAAAGAGCACATTTTGGGTATATTGGCACAACTTATAAATAGTGCAGTCAGCACAGGTCAATTTCCTCCTGAACTCAAAACATCTAAAGTGTGCCCGATATACAAGTCAGGATCGAAAACACAACGAAATAACTATAGACCCATCTCCATAATCAGTGTATTCTCAAAAATCATGGAAACAGTCATAAAAAAACGAATGATATCTTTCATCGAAAATTTTATCTCATATGATTTATATCAATATGGATTTCTTAAAAATAGCAGCACTCTAAGTGCAACCGCGGATCTTCTTAACCATATTTCAACCAACTTAGATAACAGGAAAATCGTATTAGCAGTTTTTGTTGACTTGCAAAAGGCATTTGATGTGGTAAATCATACTATTTTATTAAATAAGTTGGAGGGAATGGGGTTTAGAGGATGTGTGCTCTCCTTGATTGGTTCTTACTTATTAAACAGAAAGCAATATGTATATGTGAACCAGCAGGAAAGTGTAATCCTAACATATAATTGTGGTGTACCCCAGGGATCCGTGTTAGGACCTCTACTGTACTCACTCTATGTTCTTAGTCTGCGAGTATCTGGGTTGGGTGCCCAATACTATACATTTGCGGACGACACTGTTCTCTTGTACTCGGACCACAATTCTGACAATCTGGTTAATCGAGTAAATAATGACCTAGCTAAATATAGCCAATGGTTACTGCAAAATAACCTTAAGATTAATTTGGCTAAAACAAAATACATAGTGTTTAAACAAAAAAACAAAATAATAAAGCCATTTCACATATCCTTAAATGGAATAAAAATAGAAAATATAAGCAGCATAAAATACTTAGGACTTGTACTCGATGAAAATCTTAATTGGAATGCCCACATTGAGCATATAAAAAACAAAATTATCCCTTTTATTGGAGCATTTTATAAGTGTAAACACTTTTTAACTAACTCGGCTAAATATAAAATATATAATGCTTACATTCTTGCAATCTTACGATACCTTATTCCAGTCTGGGGTACCTGCAGTAACACGAGCTTTCAAAAAGTTGAAGTATTACAAAATAAAGTACTCAAGATCCTTTTTAATCTTGATTACCTTATGCATACAAATGACCTATATAAACTATTGAGAGTACAATCGATTGACCAGATTCGACAGATAGAGCAAGCAAAACTAATTTTTAAAATTATTAATAAGCTACAAAAATCAAATTATACCATAGTTTATTCTAATGACACACACACATACCGCCTAAGAAATAACATTATCAGACTAAATAGTGCTAGAACCAATATAGGATTAAGAAACCCCATTAGTGAAGCTTCACAAATATTTAACAAGCTGTCTATAGAGATAAAACAGGAAGTCTCATACAACAAATTTATTAAAAAACTTAAAATGAAGTTTATTGAATGAGTACTCATACTAATAGCAACGTTGTCATTGTAATAAAATATATTAATCAAACTCTGGTACCAATGCTACAAATGCATTGTTTAGGAGTTCATTCATTTGGTTGAGCCATCAACCCAAATGTAACCTAAATATAAGTTAGTTTAGTTTTTTACTACTCATATTATTGTAAAAAAATATATTTTTTTAACTGATTGGATGGCTTAATAAATGATGTTTATCAAAAAAAAAAAAAAAAAAATTGAAAGGTTACTTTTTGAGCGGTATGATCAGAGATAATTGTATCAAAAACCTTACTAACTATACAGTGTGGCCCAAATTGGGTATACATGTATGGGTATCTTGGAAACTATAAGAGATAGAAAATCGGTTAAATGGGGAAAGTTTTAGTTCATTCAATTCCCAATTCAATGTTATTTTGATAACGATTTGATCTTTTTTCGTTTCTGAGATATTTTGAAAAAATCAAAAAGTTGTATTTTCGAAAAAGCGCTGTAATTTTTTTATTTAAAGATATTTTTAAAATCTGTATAAACATTGTTAGGAGAACTTTTTATGCTCGATGCACCCATGTATTCAGTTTTTAGTTCTGACGTTTTGGTTATGAGAAACCAACATCAACTTCTTTTTTTCTTATGGCGGCCATTTTGTTTTTTAGCACATTTAAAAAGAACTTTTTTTTCCCTTTCTTGTGATGTATAACACTTTCTAAAAATATGTTATTTTTATGTCAGAAAACGACAAATTTAATTTTTAGCTGGGTTGGCCATGACTGTGGAGGCCATTTGCGGTACAAAACAAATATTGCTAGTGTTTCATAGTTATTTTACTGAAAAATATACGAAACATTGATCACACAAACATCGAATTTAACTTTTAATTTTTAGTAATTTTTGTTTTTATTAATATTTGTTAAAAGGTAAGTTTAATATTAGCTGTCCTGCCAAACATCATTAAAAAATATCAATATGTTAAGAATGTTATATTAAATGCAATAGGAATACAAGTGTAGCACCGCCAGTTATTTGGAACTCAATCCTGACAGTCAAGACTCAAGACTTAAGACAAGTCTTTTATGGATCTATGAAATTATAGAAGCCTTGGGAAGCCATGTGACCAAAGGACAAAATAATATTGAAACAATATTGAGTTGGCTTTAGCAACAGTTGCTACGGAGGGCGGTTGCCGTACAAATCAATATTTGCTATTAATTTCCAAACTATCGTTCTAAATATAAGTATCGGTTTCTGTTCATAACTGCTTACTTTACAACTTACTACTATTAACATACCCAAACTAACTGCTCTAACCGCGCGAAACCGGCTAGACCTCACCACCTCGTCCCGCTCGAGGACCCAGCCTCCGCCGATGCATACGCATACACAGTGTTCACGGTATTTGACGGTACAAAGTACAAAGTTTACAGAATATGCAGGTATCTGCCGCACGCTTGTGATCTCAATGCATTAAAGTTTCGACAGTGAGCGAGGCAACTTATATTTATTCTGTAAACTTTGCCCAAAGATTACACCGAGGGGTGTCATATCCGGGGACCCAGCTGGCCAATTTACAGGACCCCGGTTTGATATAACATTATTTAATTGTAAATGAATGGTCCTATAAGATGATTATCTAAAAACAAATTATACTATTTGACTTTGTAAATATTTTGCGGACTGTGTAGACTTACCGTACACACCACATCAGACATTAAAGCCAAATCTTACTTATGGCCTACGTTCTACCACTTGGTGAGGATTATCAGTGACCCAAAAATGGATATACACAATAATGAATGCTCCGCAGTTGCTGAAAAACGTTTCGTCGGTCCAAATAATCTTCATACTGAAATTGGGGTTTTCATGACATTGGTTTACAAACCAGTTTGAAAATCATTATCGCCTTGGGTCTGTTTCCTTTAAAACTTGAACAATAGTAGGTTTATAAGGACGATATTTGTTTTCTTTAAGAACTGTTTGGATAGTAGTTCTTGGTATAAGTATTTCCCTCGCACGTACTCTCGTCGACGTCGTCGGGTTCTCATTAAAATATCCTTAATGTCATCGTCACGAGCTTGATTGCCCTTCTGATATTTCTTTGGCGTTGGCACTTCAAAGCTTCCATAATTTTTTAAGTTCAGGTCAAGCCTCGCGAGTAGTCTTGGCTGTTGCCTCTCAGGATACAGGTCCAAATAGTCGGCGGTGGCAAGATTTCTACTTCTATTACATTTAATATAACATTCTAATATGTCATATTTTTCTTCACTGGCATATCGCGTGGCGATATTTAGAAATCAAAATTTATGAAAATTTTAACAAAAACTACTAAATAGCGTGTGGACTGAATAATGTCACTTTTCAGTAAAATGACTTAAATGCCGTCTAATCACCATAGCAACACTATCATTTATTAGGGCAAATGGCCTCCGCCGTCATGGCCAACTTAGTTAAAAATTAACTTTGTCGTTTTTTGACATAAAAATAAAATATTTTTATAAAGTGTTATACATCATAAGAAAGGAAAAAATATGTTCTTTTTAAATGTGCTAAAAAACAAAATGACCGCCATAAGAAAAAGCGAAGTTGATGATGGTTTCTCAGAAACGAAACGTCAGAACTAAAAACTGATTACATGGGTGCATCGAGCGGAAAAAGTTGTCCTAACAATGTTTCTACAGATTTTAAAAATATGTTTAAATAAAAAAAGTACAGCGCTTTTTCGAAAATACAACTTTTTGATTTTTTCAAAATATCTCAAAAACAAAAAGAGAGAAAATCGTTATCAAAATGGCGTTGAATTGGGAATTGAATGGCCTACAACTTTTGCCATTTAACCATTTTTCTATCTCATATAGTTTAGAAGATACCCATAGATGTATACCCAATTTGGGCCACACTGTATAGTCTAAATTTAGGAAAATATTGTCTATACAAGAGGCTGAGTTATATGTTGTCCTAGTAAAAATTGACTGGTTTAAGTTAAATGATTTTAATATTTAGAAAAGGTTGATTTTATTACCATTTTCTTTAAGCATTTCTATATTTTTGCCACCTGCAATTATAATTCCCTTATTTTCAACGATGATATTTGTTAACAGAGATTCAAACCTATCAAGAAAAGTATTCATACTTCCAGATGGTGGTCTGTATACAGATATTATTATGATTTCCAATCCATTTAGATCTCATTCCACCGCTGCGCACTCAACTCATTTTTAACCGCAAGTCTGTTAATTTTAGTTCTTGTATGGCATTTGATTTTTTTGTGTACATACACTGCACTACCTCCATGTTGACCGGTTTTGCGACAATACCATGCTCCTAATTTATAATTTTTTATCGAAAGGTATTTGAGTTCTTCTACTGACTTCCAGTGCTCTGTAATGCATAGGAATTTACATTCAGTGTTTTCTTTTAAAATTTCATTAATTCCATCAATTGCATTACCCAGTGACTGGACGTTTTGGTGGATGATACTGACGTTTGTCATAATTTCCCTTCTTATTGCCTTTGTTTGATTCTTTTCTCTGTTTTTGTTTTGTTGCTCTTGTTTATCTATAAAAAAATCTCCGCCATAATCGATGTTATTTCTAAACCTTGCCATTCTTCGCTTATATACCGGGCAGTTTATGTCTCTAGCTGAGTGTTGAGTGCCTGTGTATTTCATTTTTTGACAACTTGCGCAATGAAAAGTCGTCGCAGTGCATTCCTTTGCATTGTGTTGTTCTCCGCATTTGTGACAGTATTCCTTTTGTGTGCAGTATTTTGCCACATGTTCAAAGCCAGAGCATTTAAAACAAAATCCAAGATTTATATGTTCCTGCACATGCAGTGTTACGAGGTCAAAGAAGATAGTACGTTTCTTCAGGAACCATTTTGTTATTTTGGCTGGCGCTTGTAGAATCCAGTTTTCCTTCTCTGGGTTTCTACATTCCTTTTTCGCCACTACTTTGATTTTGTCCTGAATGGTGGTTTGCAATTCTTTAACAATATCGTCATTTAGTCTTTCGAGCTCTTCAACAAATTCACTGTCTGAGTAACCTTTGACAATGCCCGTTATCATGAACATAGGATCATTTGTGTTGTTCTCTTTGTATTTTATATTGTCAATGCTATTTATTACAGTCTTTAGCTTGTCTTGTTGGTCTTTGTCATGACTATGATTACTGCACCATGTTTTGTTTGTTTCATGTTCTTGAAATCTTTTCCAATGTCTTTGATGTTGATTCGCTTCCTAAGTGTTGTTATCGTTTCTTTTGGGTCATGTACATTGTCTATTCTGATTATGGTTTCATGTTTTTTTTTTGTGGTTTTCGGTGTTGTCCATTGTTCTTCTTGTGAATTTTGATGTTCGTTTTGCATCGTATTTTCAATGTTTCTTGTAATGTTTGCATATGTATTATTGATGTACTGTCTTTTTCTTGGGTCATCTTCCCAAGTCTCATATTTTCTATATGTTTGTTGTAATTTGCTTTTTAGTACTATATTTCCTTTCTCTGTTTCTGATATGCTAAATACCAGAGATGTGAAAAACTTACATATTTCTATGTGTGCCTGTTTCACAGCCTTCTTGGGAGGTTTATGTTTCCATCTTCATCTTTATCTTTGTCCATCACTTCAGAGATTACATCTAGTGTTGAATAAAGTTTTTCAATCATTCTCTCCGAAAGAGTTTGACATTCTTCCATGTTACTGCTCTTATCATTTTCAAAATTCATTTCTCATGTGTTTGTAATCCCCTCACACGGTCTTTTACACGTTTTATATTGCTCTGGCGTAGTTTCTGATCTTTGTCTTTTATTTCTTTCTTCCACATCTTTGTTAATTTGCTTCTCCTCTTTTTCTGCTGCACTTGTTGGGGGTGTTCTTATTAAAATTGGATTTGTTTTAAACACCGAATTGTACCTGTCGTTTTCATTAGCGTATTCATCGATCTTTTTGGAACTCCCTGGTATTTGTTGTTGTTGACCCGTTTGTTTACCTATGATTTTGTTTATTTCTGATTTGGTTAGGTTTATTGATCCCAATGAAGAACTTCGTATTTTTTCCGTTTTTTCCACTTCTTGATGGTTTTTTATTTTTACCTAGGGTTTTTTAGCATTCAAGTCACCCGCCATGTCCAATTTATTTGAATAATAATATCCTTCAATATCCCGCTAAAAACTTTAAAAGACGCGAATAAATTCACACACGTTAAGCAAAATATTGACAGAGAACAACAGTTACAACGTAACTATTGTGCAATTGGAGTAAATGTAGGGATAAGAATGGATAATTCTCATGGATACCTAGTTTATCTGCACTAGGTATAAAATGTTGTTATATAAAAGTACAGGGTCATTCCTTATACTTAGACAGCGTCTAGCGCGGCTATTATAAGAGGTGGAAAAAAACTTTAGATACAAAAAGTTGTAGGGATCTTCCTAAATCACCAGGACATGTTCTAAAATATAATCCAGTGATATCACAAAGTTGATAAAAAACACAAACATTGTAAATCTTTAATGGAACACCGTGCATATGAAAATAAAAATTTATAGATATTTTTTTCTGAATTAAAAAAAATATAATATGTTGAGATATTCGGTTTTCGAAATATTTGCTTTTTAAAAACGTGATTATTTTGTTTAATGAAATCGCAGTTAGAATTAACATATTATTACTATTATTATAATAACATATTTTTAATATATTTATTTATTTTCAATAATCAAAATAAAGCCAAAAAAATTAACAATATTTTTTTTATAAAATGATTTATAAAAATTCACAAGCGTTTAATGTGACCGCCGTTATTTTCAATACTTTTTAAAACTAAAATATTTGAAAAGCGGTTATACCAAATGTCAACACATATACCTATTTTTGATATCAGAAAAAAAGGATCTATTAATTTTTGTTTTAATATACCATCCATTAAAAATGTACAATGCTTGTGTTTTTCATCATCCTTGCGATAGCCCTGTATTATATTTTAGAACATTTTCTGGCGATTCAGGACGATCCGTAAAACTTTTGTATTTAAAGTTTTTTCCAACACGTATAATAACCTCGCTAAACACTGTCTAAATATAAGGAATTACCCTGTACATCTCGGTAAAATGAATGTTTAGTTTAATATTCAAGCAGGAGTAACATGCAACCCCATAATTTAGTGTTATGCCTTTATTTGGTTTTCTCCATACCGTAATATTACTCCAAATTTATTTATTTCTGTTTCATCTACCAATATGAATTCCATATCTTTATTAAGCTCTTCGTGGATTAACATTAAGAGTTTAATTATTTGACTGATGATTAACTTGTTTCTTACTGTTAAAGCTTGAATACTACTGCAGTACTTGTCGAATTGTTTCAGGCTTACAGGTTTTTCTACATTGCCTTCGTACTGCGAATATTAATTTTGTTACATTTATTTGTGATTTTTCGTATAATCCACTGCCCCCACGCTCATTAAACTTATATTTGGATTCACTCTTGGTCAATTCGGGATTCTAGTGACACGATTGTTAATGATATGTTGCACCAGTAGATAAATACTCATTTACTATTTCTTCAACTATCTCTCCCACGATAGCCATTTTTAGAGCCAGTAGTTATTAAACTTCTCTTTCAATCTGGTTTTGCAAGACTCTTCTTAGAAATAAATATATTATGAATATGTCAAGATCGAAACGCTATCCTTCATCTATACACGTCATTTTTGTAAACCGTTTTGGATGCATTTGTTGAATGTGCTAAAACTGTGATACACAGTCCATGCTCAACATAAATGTAAGTCATATTTTTTGACTTGTAGATTTATATTATCCATTATAAGAGAATAAAATTTTATTTAAGTCGATGACAATGTTACTCCCCACCTAGGGCAAATTGTTTTTTTTTGAAAATTTTGTTAGGCCGGCACATTCTCCTGACCTTAATAGACGAAAAAATATTTTAGAATAATTCATGGTTCATTTATGTTTTATTTTGCATTTTTACTAATTTCTGTATTGTTTAATTTAATATTTTTGTTGTTAGGTTATGGATTATATTGTTTGGAAGAAAGCAAACGTTGATATAGTTCAAAAACCATTTGAACATGTTTTCAAATCTAGCGATTTAATTCGTATTATATTAATATTCCACGCCACTATGTATCGCGTTCTAAACTATGCCACTTAAAAACTCTCGGCGACACCTTCATCGCTTGTCACAACGGTTATCCATCTGCATCAGTTTAGCTTGATAGCTAAAAGCAGAATAGCTTCGAACAATACAATCCACGTATTTGGAAACACAAGTCAGGTTCAGCTACAAGCAGAAAGCATCTGGACAATCACAGTGTTTTCTACAGGGACTATCGGAAAAAGTCAATCTACGGTAGTTTATAATTTTAGAATCCCTAAAATTTTGATCTATAATAATCGAATTTTATGAAAACTAGTAAGCAGAGTTCGGCCAGGATTGTGTTAAAATTCATAATTTTTATTTAGACAAGTGGTGTTGTTATGTTAACATCTCTATATTTATGTTATTTGCCCTCTACGAAGGGGATATTTCAGTAGTGGAGATAAGTTCACGCGCCAAGAAAGAAAGAATGCGTCCTCACATTCTTGAAAAGACTTATTCCCGGACTCTCTCCTAAGTTAGTCGCGATAGTACGCGCTCGCCGTACCACTTGGCCACAGAAGAATTGTTTCCTGACTTTCTCACAAGTAAGTGGCTATAGTAAGCGGTCCCCGTGGAATACAGTCATATGAGTAAACTCACAGTCACTCTCTCTCAAAAGCTGACAGATAAACGGCGTTTTTGGCACTCGGCCAAGATTTGCTTTATTATAATATAAAGTTTCCCATAAATGTTGTTTACATTTCTCGGAGTTTAGCCTATGCGTTCCCAGCATAGCGTGTTTTACAATCCATTTTGTTGCGTGTACTAAAACCGTATTTTATACTGCCCATGTGCAGTTTCTGTTTGTTTAGGAAATCGACCAAGATCGGATCTACAGATTTAAGTATGTGTATAATGTAATAGAAATATACCCGAACTAAGAAGATGATTTAAGAGGTAAATTGCCTATTTTGATCGTTTTGTTAGTTTACTTTATTGCTAATAATCCTTCTATGGAATTTCTGTTACATTTTTGTGGCATCATGTATTAAATATTGGCATTCTGCCCACTTGCGTAATTTGAGGAAAAAACAAAAATGTAGTATTGTGGAAAAGGTGATATATTTTATAACTGTAACAGATAAAAAGATAAATAGAAAAGAACATGTAGAGAAAACACTTGTCTTTATATTGGTGAGTGTGTATTTACTTAGATGCTGAAAAAGAACCCGTGACGCAATTTAAACTTTTGCAACAAAATTGCTTTTTATTTTATCCATTAAATTGAATTAAATTAATGGAAAATAAAACTTTGCTATGCCAATGCGTAGTTAAGTAATGGGGCTACCTGTCAGTGAATTATAGTAATTCGTTCCCTATATCCGTCAGTGTATTCTATCAAGTAAATAAATTTCCACACATTGATTAAATTGTGCTGGATCATCGTGTAAAAAATAGTTTTTCCGCGAGTGAAACGAATTGCATTGTAGTTCCTTCCATTTCTTGCCAGTAAAACATTTTGCCAAGATTTTAGCGTAAGGAAAAAAATATATAAATACACTAAATATGAAATGAAAGCCATCAGTAAATATTCTTGGCACGAACGTCAAATCAAAATCGATTTTCTCAATAACTGGATTTATTGCCGTCAGCGAGATTAGTGAATTGTTATTTACGAGAAAGCTCTGGTCGTCTTTTGTAAAGCACGTAGAAAGAATCTGATGACATTTCAGAAAGCTGAGGAACTATAAAAGGTTACCTTACCTAGACGAAGCATTTTTTCTTTCATTGAATTATTAATGCTGTAATTGCTAATTGCTTGTATATCCATTAGGTAAAGTGGGTATGTCTAGATTACATCGAACTAACGGCCACTAATTTCTAATGCAATCTTTTCAATATAACCCATGTTTTAATTGTGTTAAAAACTGTCATTAATACAATCATACAATACGCTGCTTGATTCTGAAGATCGCGAGGAAGTGGCCAATCATATTTAATTATCATTAGTTTAATGATAATATTTATAGCCAATTGCATTCAGTCTATGTATCTATTTGTTTTAACTTGAAAGCAATATATTGTCCTTAACTTTTGATTTGTACGTATCAGAATAATCTGACCAAGTTATTTGGGTATACGGTTTATTATTTGCATTTTTTTTGTAAATATTTTTTCCAATGGGTCTGTCGTCAGGTTTCAAAAGTTACTACCAAAAGAGAGAGCAAGAAGTACATAAGACATATGTTTTATCCAGATATTCAAATTTACTTCTCCCGATTCGATAATCAACTTTGTTAGGATCTTGAATTTGCAGTGTGAAATGTAAGTTGGTGTGACCTGGACGTGACTTTGCCACCAAATCATCCATTCATTAAAATCTCATCTTGTAAGTAGTTCACAATTCGTACAAAGATGACACACACCCTTTAATAGATACTTCATGGAACAATAATCACTGAAAATAGAATAGCGACTATTATACCTCGTATGTTTATTCTTTCTTTTCATTCCATCTACATCTATAATAACATCTAAGTATTATTAAGATTATTCTACCTGTTTTGCTCGCGGCTCAACGACACACAACCTATTACTAAACGTAATAATGCTTTAATTATTAATATACATTTAGACTCGAAAATAATGGGAGAATATATTCCCATAGGATCGAGGACATTGCTAGAAGATCTGAATGCTTTCCTGCTTAGGCATAATACGTTTACGAAATTTGAAATTAATAATCAAATATTTCCATATTTGTCGCACAATTACGCCCATCTACTTTTCCCCAATATTTGCCCTTTGACCTTTTCGCCTATTTTACGATATTTGAGTTCAGTTTCATTTTATTTTCGTTGGCAAAGGCAATACTTCCAGTCACGAGACGTGATGTGAATGCAATAATATATTCATAAAAGTAAAAACAGATACGATTTAAATGTTGAATTTTAAGTTGTGTTTCTGGATCTAATGGCCTTAGGTGTTTTCCTGCACTACACATTTTATACCAACTCGTTTCTTTGGCAAGTGTAAATTACAATATTGCACTAAACTTTTTTCTTTCAACGGCGTACTTAAACTGATTGCTTTAGGCCATTCAAAACGGCCAAATTATTTGGTTTTGTATCATTTTTATTTTACTCCAAACATTCTAGATACTGTTACACAATTTAGAAGTCTACACAGTTATAGTTATCAAAAAAAAAACAAAAACAAAAGTAACCAAAGAGGCCTGAATATAACTACCATTGAGTAACATTTCCTTTATTGTTCATAACAGTCGTAATTCTTAGTGACTGACGACGTGCTATTTAATAGGTCCTGGCAGAACTTGGGCCTAAAATTATCCCAAATTTCTTGCAATCGTTCTTTTCATTCTGTGACAGAACTAGCTGGATTTGCAGGCAACTGTTTTTTTTTGTATTTTAAGTCAAATCTTGACGATAAGTCAGGAGTACTTGAAATTCATTCTAAAAGTAAAATATGATTGTCGAAGAACCATTTTAAAGCCTTCTTTGGCTTATATTGGCAACAAAGAGCCTTCTAAAATTTTCAGATTCCTTTCAGTATTGGCAATTACTTCTTTGAAATTCAGTCTTCCCACTCTCCCTGTCGACACTGAAACAAATAGTTGCTTCTCCTACGCATATTACTAGAAATAGTAAATCAGTTATTGATTTGGCTGTTACCAATAATTACGATATAACGAGTGAAGTGTTACATGAGCCAAATATAATAGATCATTGTATAATTGAAATGAAAATGCTCGAAAATGTTTTACAACGAAAATTAATTTTCGTATCAAACAGTATGGTGTAAATTTATTTGAAAACAAATTTAAGGAAATAGTAATAAATTATAGAAATGCAGATGTGGATATTAGATTTCATACGTTGGTAAGGTTGGCTTCTAAGCTACGGACAAATTAACGCCAAGGAAAGGAATTTTAATAACACATTCAAAAAATGAGTAGTTTAATGTTAGAGTATTGGGTGAAATAAAATAAAGAAACAGGTTGTTCAAAAAAATTTAATAATGATAGCCGGGTTATCAACTGAATAAACTATAAAGGCGGTAAAAATAAAGTAGTTACTATTATTAAAAAAGAGAAAAGCAAATAATCTGAAAATAAGATGGACAATTGTCAGACCGATTCTAAATAAATGTGGAATACGCTAAAAATAATATCAAATAAATACGATAACGGTTTACAGAAGTCATAGATATATAATAATAGTGTCACGACTAACCACCGTCCGAACGTTTTTGTGCTATCCTATAGAACTTGCCTTGTAGCGTACCGTGTTTATGTATGCGTCATCGCCGTCCGGCCGGCCGCGAATATTCAGGAGCACTGGAATTATCTCGATGGACGATGATCATATAGAGTGGCCTCGGAATACTTCCCGAATATTCGTGATAGATTTGAGATTATATATAAGCAGACCTAAGGCGAATGTTAGTCAGTCGGTTGGTTAGTTCAGTTAGGTCAGTTAATCATTGAGTGTTGAATAGATATTAGTTGTAAAGTTATAAGAGTAGTTTAAAGTGTTAAATTGTATACAGTGGTAGTGAATAAAGAGAGTATTAGTTGAAAATAGTCAAGTTGTAATTTTGTTAAGAACCCACGGGAAAAACGTAACATTTGGCGTCAGAAGTGGGATTGTGAAGGACTTGTGAAGTATTTTCGAGGAAAGAAGAGGGTACAAGTAAGTCAACGAGACCGTTTTGATTGGTGGATTCTGTAAAAATTTTATATCGTTCTGGTCAATACGAGGCAACAAACGGCAGAAATAATAATAATAATAATAATAAATGCTTATTTATTTAGGCCAATTGTACAATTTAAAATCTTAAATACAAAAACACATATAAATG
>MU185870.1:51056-63056 GCA_016904865.1 Pissodes strobi | reverse complement strand
ATGTAAATAAACAAACAGTTATCCACAAAAGGAAGCCCTTGTTAGTGGAGATTTGAATACCATAGACACATATTTTTTACTTAATTTCATAGTTAGTACAATAATCATAAAACTACTTAGTATAAACTTTAATAATAAATTAAAATGTTTTTTTTTGATAATTAGTTAAAAGTAACCTAACCTAAAGCTAAAAAAAAACAAACAGAAAAATAGCTAAATTAAATAATTTCAACATGTAGGTATAATATTCCCGACATTTGACAGAATATCAATATCACAATGGAGCAAATAATAAAATGCCGATTTCATGGAAAATCTAAATGCTGAGAGGCAAACAGAACAGGACAGGCTTCAAAAGATGTTTCAAGATCATGAAGATAAAAAGCAAGCGGATCGGCAAGCAGAACAGGACCGGCTTCAGAACATTTTGCAAGACCAGGATGATAAAAGGCAAACAGAACAGGACCGGCATCAGAAAATTTTGCAAGGCCAAGAAGACAAAAGGCAAGCAGAACAGGATCGGCTGCAGAAAATTTTACAAGATCAGGAAGATAAAAGGCAAGCGGAACGGGAAGAGGATGAGCGCAGAAGGCAAGCAGAACAGGACCAGCTTCAGAAATGGATGCTGGATGTAATTGTAGGCGAGCAAGGAAAATTACAGAAGATATTGGACGGGCAAAATGAGAAATTTGAAAAAGAAGTAGGTAATATACAAAAAGAAGTTGAACATGTACAAAAAGAAGTTGGGAGTGTACAAAAAGAAGTAGGAAACGTACAGCAAGAAATGAGGAATCTACACGCAGAATTTATGAGACTAAAAAATCAAGGACCCCTCGAGAGGGTATTCGCCACAGGACATAACATCAAATCTCCAACGTATGACGGTCAAACCTCCTGGACAATGTACAGAAGGCAATTTGAAGCCGCTGCTGTTGCCAACGGTTGGAATAACGAAGAAATGGCTACATCACTAGTGGTAGCGCTTCGTGGGTCTGCCCTGGAACTACTGCAGACCATTCCCATCAGCCAACAAAGGAAATATGACATACTTGCAGCTGCCCTGGAGAGACGATTTGGAGACCAACATAGAAGACAACTGTATCAGGCACAAGTTAAGTCCCGACATCAGAAGCCTGGTGAAAACCTGCAAGAATTTGAGGCAGACATTAGACGTCTCATTCAATTGGCCTACCCGGGAGCGACAGAGGAATTTCAAGAGGAACTTGCCGCACAATATTTCGTGGATGGTATTAGAGATACAGAAACTCAGAAAATGCTACGCCTAGCCAAATTTGATAACAGCAGCGAAGCTTTGGGTCGAGCCCTAGAAATCGAGGCAGCCTGTAACATCTCCAAGCCAAAAATCAGGGCCGTATCCATCCAGGAAGAAAAGCCGACAAACAGCTGTGAATTAACTGAGATGGGCGAAATTTTGAAGAAATTAACGGAAGTTCTTCAGGCCACAGGGAGATTCCGGGAACCAATAGAAGATAGGCCACGTAACCGAAATACATCAAGTCAGTGCTATAGATGTGGCAGGACTGGACATTTCAAAAGAGACTGCCGAGTACAACTACGATCTAGATCTCCATCCAGAGACGCTAGGGCCTCCAAGTCAAATCAGGAAAACTTCAATTAGTCAACATTGCGGGGCGGGTGTTGGCTAAGGAAGATAAAGCCTTCAGGATCGTCTCCATAAAAAGCCTAGGAAAAGCCACCGACAGTCTAAGTGTTAAAGGAAAGATCAACGGAAGAGCCATAACAATTACTGTTGATAAGGTCCAACAGGGTAAATAGAGCAGAAGTTCTACCCATATCAAAGAATGTAGTTTTACGTACAGTTACCGGTGAGACAAGCTGAAGTACTTGGGGAAATGGATATCGAACTTCAACTGGGACGAACTAAATTACACCACACAGTGTTAGTCGCCGACATCGAAGACGAATTTATTGTGGGGATGGATTTCATCGGTCAACATGGATTCTCTTTTGACAACAAGCTTACTCTTCTTAAGTTTGGCACCGAAGAATTCATCCTTAATAAAACAGACGATGGCACACCGACTAAAGTAGTGGCGGCATGTACTGTCAGAATAAGCGGAAATACCGAGCAGATAATTTTTGGGAAATTGGAGAAGGATTTTGGAGGCTGCATCGGACTTATCCAACACCACGATTTGCCTTGCAAACACCTCATAGGCAAAGGACTAGTCAAAACTGACGGCGAAATACCGGTAAGGATAGCAAATATTTCATCCAATTCCATGAAAATCAATAAAGGAGATGTAATAGCCACTTGCGAGCAGTTGCGAGACGCAGTCAGAAGTAACACCCTCAACGTCACCTAAGGAAGTCCTAGAACATTTCCAGAAGTCGTGGCATCATCTGTCCTCCGAAGAACTGAAGAAAGCTACACAATTTATCAAAGAGCAGAGCACAGCCTTTGAGGGAAAAATGGCAATACTGGAAGAACGAACATCATAAAACATAAAATCAACACTGGAAGTGCTCACCCCATACGGTAGCATCCTCGGAGGCTACCAGTGACGAAGCAGCAAGAGGTTACCACATTAGTCAACAAAATGCTTGACGATGGAATTATTGAGGAATCATCGAGCCCATGGTCGTCTCCTGTTGTCTTAGTCACCAAAAAAGATGGGACTACCAGATTCTGCGTGAACTGTAGAAAGCTCAATGTCGTCACCAAGAAAGACAGCTATCCACTTCCCAGGATTGATGACACGTTGACGACACTAGCAGGTTCTCATTGGTTCTCAACACTCGATTTAAAAAGCGGCTACTGGCAAGTAGGCATTGACGAACAGGATAAGGAAAAGACTGCATTTTCTACCGGAAGTGGTTTATATCAATTTAAAGTTATGCCCTTCTGATTATGCAATGCCCCCGCTACTTTTGAGCGTCTTATGGAGGTGTTTCTACGAGGCCTCACTTGGAAGACATGCCTGGTCTATCTTGATGATATAATGGTAATGGGAAAAACTTTCGAAGAGCACCTACAAAACTTGCATGAAGTTTTTACTAGAATCAAGAATGCTCAGCTCTTACTGAATCCAAAGAAATGTTTTCTTTTCCAACAAAAAGTTGAATTTCTCGGGCATGTGGTGTCATCAGAGGGAATCCAAACCGACCAACGGAAGATTATAGCAATCAAGGACTGGCCTCGTCCTCGCGACAAACATGAACTGCGGAGCTTCCTTGGACTATGTACTTATTATAGAAGATTTGTTGAAGGATTTGCAAATATAGCTGCACCTCTACATAAGCTCACTGAAGAGCGAGCAAGCTATAACTGGGATCATAACTGCGATTCTGCC
Organism: Pissodes strobi; assembly: GCA_016904865.1. NCBI lineage: Eukaryota > Metazoa > Arthropoda > Insecta > Coleoptera > Curculionidae > Pissodes > Pissodes strobi. The sequence goes on along the minus strand of MU185870.1, from coordinate 59,721 downwards.
TTCAGGAAATTAAAAGCGGCTCTATGTTCTAGTCCAATATTGGGATATCCGGAACAAAAGGGTAAATTTGTATTGGACACAGATGCAAGCAACACCGGCATCGGAGCAGTTTTATCGCAAGTACAAGCAGGGGAAAAACGAGTTATCGAATACTACAGTCGAACACTTTCGAAACCTGAATGTAACTACTGCGTCACCCGAAAAGAGCTTTTAGCAATAGTACGGTCTGTTGAGCATTTCCATCAATACCTATATGGGCAAGAATTTTTGATAAGGACTGATCATGCAGCACTTAAATGACTTTTGGATATGAAACAGCCTGAAGGATAGGTAGCCAGGTGGCTTGAAAAGTTACAACAATATAACTTTAAGGTTAAGCACAGGGCAGGGAGATTGCATAATCATGCAGATGCTTTATCCAGAAGACCATGCGCGGATAATTGTAAGCATTGCCAAATAATAGATCAACGAGAAGGAATTACTCCGATTAGGCAAACGAAATTTGAGGTTGATCAGTAGTGGACCACAGAGCAACTTAAAAAGGATCAGCTTGAAGATAGTGAAATAGCACTATTGCTAAGAGATAAAGAAGAACATCAACCAAGACCAAGCTGGAGCGAGCTATCAACTAAAGGACTTGCTTTTAAAACTCTGTGGGCTCAGTGGGACTCCCTGGTGGTGGAAAATGGACTTCTTAAACGAGCCTGGGAAAGCGCCGATGGAAAAGTAGTGAAGACGCAGTTAGTGGCACCAAGGAAGAAGATATCGGAAGTTCTGGAAGAAGTTCATAATGGAAAGTCTGGTGCTCATCTCGGAGTGAACAAAACGATTGACAAGATTCGCGACAGATTTTACTGGGTCAACTACTGCCAGGATGTGAAATCGTGGTGTCGGCAGTGCTCAACCTGTGCCGCAAGCCAAGGACCCAAAACAAGATCTAGGGGCAAAATGAAACAGTATAATGTGGGCCTACCGTTTGATCGTATCGCCATTCACGTAGCTGGCCCTTTTCCAGAAACAAATAATGGTAACAAGTACATTTTAGTGGCAATTGACTACTTCAGTAAATGGCCTGAAGTCTTTGCGATCCCCAATCAAGAAGCTGTTACCATAGCAGAGGTCCTTGTGAATAACTTATTCAGCAGATTTGGTGTTCCATTAGAACTGCGCTCAGATCAAGGACGCAACTTCGAATCCAAGGTTTTCCAGAAAGTCTGTGATTTACTCAACATCCATAAAACACGGACTACAGCCTTACATCCACAATCAGACGGCATGATTGAGCGGTTTAACAAGACCATTGAAGAACATTTATCAAAGGTCGTAGATGAACATCAGACAGATTGGGACCAACATATACCACTATTTATGGCATATGGATCAGTAGTCCATGACACGACGGGACTAACACCAGCCATGGTTTTATTTGGAAGAGAACTCCGTTTACCATGTGACCTATTTTTCGGAACGCCAGACAACCAGGATATGGAAATTCAAGACTACGCGGACTCTCTTAAGGAAAAGTTGCTATATATCCATGAATTAGTCAGAGAGAACAAGGAGAAAGCCAGTGACCGAATGAAGACACGATATGATCTCAAAGCTAATTCTGTGGGATTTCAGATGAACGATAAAGTCTGGTTATATAATCCGCAAAGGAAGAAAGGAAGATCTCCCAAGCTTACGCCAGTATGGGAAGGGCCCTATACAGTCATCAAAAGAATTAATGACGTAGTGTATAGAATTCAGCGTAGCTCCAGAAGCAAACTGAAAGTTGTCCACCTCGACAGGTTGAAAGCATATCACGGACATGAAGTAGCTGATCGGGACGATCAGAATTAAGAGGGAGGCAATGTCACGACTAGCAACCGTCCGAACGTTTTTGTGCTACCCTATAGAATTTGCCTTGTAGCGTACCGTGTTTATGTATGCGTCCTCGCCGTCCGGCCGGCCGCGAATATTCAGGAGAACTGGAATTATCTCGATGGACGATGATCATATAGAGTGGCCTCGGAATACTTCCCGAATATTCGTGATAGATTTGAGATTATATATAAGCAGACCTAAGGCGAATGTTAGTCAGTCGGTTGGTTAGTTCAGTTAGTTCAGTTAATCATTGAGTGTTGAATAGATATTAGTTGTAAAGTTATAAGAGTAGTTTAAAGTGTTAAATTGTATACAGTGGTAGTGAATAAAGAGAGTATTAGTTGAAAATAGTCAAGTTGTAATTTTGTTAAGAACCCATGGGAAAAACGTAACAATAGTGTTTCTATAGACAAAAAGAAGTTGCTGAGAAATTTACCGAATACTATATACAATTATTAATCATATAGTAGACGGCAAAAATAACGAATGCGATATAAGGTATTCAGTACAGGGGAACTGACGGACTTCCATTTGTTAACAAACATAGAACTAAAAGCATAATTTTTGATCTTGCAAACAAAAGTAGTCCGGATGAGATAAATATGTGGGTATATAAGGAATATTTTAAGACACTGTCGTCATATTTACTTAATGTTCTAAATAACTCTCTGCAAATTGGTAGAGTCCCAGATTTGATTAAAGTTGCAACAGTAATTCCTATAAGAAAAGTGCCAAACACAAATCATGTGGATGCATGTCGTCTTATTAATATACTGCCTGCTTTAAAGAAAGTTCTGGAAAAAGTAGTGGATGTGCAGTTCTTAAAAGTTTATTGAAGAAGACAATATTATTAGCAATTTTCAGCCCTAGTTGTGAAAGTGCATTACATAATATGATACATGAAAAGAAAGTGTCAAATAAACAGTGAAAAATGACCGGTGTAATATTTTTGGATTAAAAAGAGCGTTTAAAGCAGTTGACAGAGATGCATTAATAACGAAATTGGAAAAGTCTGGAGTGCGAGGCAACGGGCTGGGTTGGCTTAAAAGTTATCTTAGTGCTAGGAAACAGAGATAATACTGTCTAAAAATGCATGATAACCACAAAACATCAAATAAAATATCGTAAGACATATACATATAATAGCAAATATAAAAAAAAAATCTTACAAGGTCACTGAATCTCATTCAGTTTAGCAACCCTTCCCTGAATGCTAACACACCTGGGCCGAACACACAGACCCGCGCACTCAACTATTTCTCTCCCCTAACAACCCTTGACATGGGTTCACTCATGCCATAGTTTGTGCAGTGAAAAGGCACATTAAATACTTTTATATGCCTACCTTTTCTGTCCGGAACATGCAACGAAATCAAATTATATGCAGAACAATGGAAGAATGCACGACCCTGTGCAAGAAGCACATATCCATCGAGAACCTCCTCCTCTCCAGGAAATCAATGCTCAACAACTGGCTCACATGACCATACTCATACTGATCACGCGCATACCACAGCGGTAAACCCCCAATTTTAGAAATTTGTTCTGTACTCGCTATAAACGCTCAATATGAGAGCCACAATATGGAATCCAGGCCACAGACGAATATTCCAGAATAGAACGGTCAAGGCAGCACTAAAAGATCTTCAGAGTAAAGATAGAAAAGTCAGCAGAAGATCTTTGGATAAGTCCCAAAATTTTAAAAGCCTTTGAAGTTGTGATGTTCATATGATCTTTAAATGAAAATTTACAATCCAAGGTGACCCCCAGATCCTTAATTTCAGTACACTTCGTTAAAGCAATATCATTTATAGAAAGGAAATATAATGGGGTTCCTCTTACGAGAAAAAGTAATGCTGTTGCATTTTCTGGCATTAAGATTCATACCATTGTCCCGGCACCATCCAGAAAATTTTTCCGGATCCTCGTGGAGTGAGCGCATCAGAAATGGAGGTTAGGCTTCACGTTATCAGCATGAGCAATACTTTCACCAACTCTGTTCCTCATCTAATTAATGCCTGCTGATCGAAACGAACAATCCTGTTTACAGTTTTGCAGATGGCAGTACCCTTGTCTCCCAATTTAGATCAGAAAAATCTTTTTCATAATACCTCTCTGAAAACTATCATTTTCGACGTCTCTGTAGAGCAAAGAAAGTAAGTCTTTTCGGTCCGGGCACGGGAAAAATTTTCCCGGTCCCTAATTAGGGAGCGGGAAAAGTTTTCCCGCTCCCTGGTTTTAACTGCTAAATTTGCAGTTATTTAGTCACAGTATAAGCATAAAGTAGAATAAATTGGGTTAAAATTATACAGCGATGCAGTTTACAAGATTAATCTAGTACATTTTAGCGTCAATAGTCTAATTTTAAGTAAAATTATTTTATTTATTCTGACATTACTTGTCACAAATACTTCAGAATTAGCTGCCTATTCAATTACAACAAAGCATACAAACACATTGCCATAGCAACGTTTGATGAATATTAGATAAATACCTGTCTTGCGTGTGTTGCAAGTTTGACGTTTGCTTTCATTTGAATACAAAATGTATTCTGACATGATTTTGGATACGTAAAATTATAATAATTTTATATTTATGTCTTGATTTCAGAGAGATATTATGAAAAATATCCTTCATTACACGTCCAGAAACAGCTTTTCCTGTGCTTGCACGACTTCCACCTACGCTACGCCTCACACCAGAAACTGTCGTGCGCGCACCGGAAAAGCCTAGTTTCTGGACTGGTAATGAAATATACTATACCAGCGACTGAGAATTATTACCGCAGACAGGAGCTGATTACAGGAATTAATCAAGACCTGGAGACAGTTCAAACTTGGGGCGACAGAAATTTGGTCCAGTTCAATGCAGCAAATATCCAAGCAGCCACGTTTACCAAGAGGGCCAATACGGCGAACCCTGACATCATTATGGCAGAATCGACCATTCCTTCATCCTCGTCACTCGGACTGCTGGGTGTCTCGTTCAATAGCAATATGTCCTGGCATCGCAAAATCAGTCTTTCATAAACTTGGTGCGCTATTTCGCAATAAAAAACTGTATACACCGCAACAGTTGCTCTTACTCTACACAGCGAAAATATGACTGTGCTTAGAATATTGCTCACACATATGGGGTGCCGCACCAAAACACACCCTAAAACTGCTGGATTCCATTCAGAAGAGAGCTGTGCTTCTTGTCGGCGACCCGGAATCTGGATAGCTGGAACACTGCAGACATGTGTCCTGAGATGTTTATCTTTCACCACAGATGTTCCCAGGATTTGGCCCTGGCAATGCCTGTAAGACGGTTACGGCAGAAGGCACCAGTTCGTCGTACAACTGGAAACACCTAGAACATTGCTTTACAAGAACTGCTTTATCTGACGCACTGCATCACTGTGGAACTCACTCCAAGGAGATCTATTTCCCCGCCTAATTACAACCTACAACTATTCAAGTCAATCAACACCTTCGCACACACACCGCTCATCGCGCGCCAGAGGATCTTCCTTTAGTGTGTGTGTGTGTCACTACCATAAAAAGGCGACCCGACGACACATCTGGGTAAATCATTTAAAAATAGGATGAAGAGAATCGGTCCACAGTGGAATCTCTGCGGGACACCAGAAGGGACTCCCATTTCAGCAGAGTAGTGATTACCAAGCCTGACAATCTGGCTGCTGTTCATCAAGTAGCTATCAATCCGCGGTAGTATCAACGGCCCAAAGCCCGGCGCCAGCAGTTCAGCAACCAGGAGATCATGATCGACTCGATCAAACCCCTTAGAGGATCCGTGTAAACCGAGTCAACCTGCTCTCCTCTCTCCATGGACTCCGTAATAAAGTGCTCATGCAGGACCAAATTTATGCAGACAGATATACCCATGCAGCTCCTCGTTCATTATTCTTCTACAATAACAAGGGAGAAACCCACTGACTAATTTCTCAAGCAGCTTTAGAATTTCTGACTGATTACACACTGATCTATAATTTTCTTCCACGTCCTTCTTGCCTGATTTGAAAATTTGCTTACCTTCCAGAAATGCGGAAAAACTCCTGTACTCAAAGAAATATTAAATATTATATGAAGAGGCAATGCAATTGTGAAAATGCAAAAAGGTTGACCAACTCATCATTGTTTTGACTAACAACCCCATCCAGGGTCACATGCTGGGGAAATAGCATTCCCTGCCTTTTATTCCTTATGTAAGACCAAAATGATCTTGGATTATCATTAACATTATTCTCAATTCTATCAACCCGATAACACAATCCTCTGAGATCTCTGCAATTCTCCTGCAATTTCCGAAACTCAAGGTAATCAGAATCCAGCCCTGTAGAGATGTATCTCCCACGAGCTAGCTTCTTCTCAGTGATCAGAGAACGAAGCTCAGCAGAGAACCACCATGGGAAAGACGAAGTCCGGTACCTCCTCAGAGGAACGAAACTGTCAATTACATAAAATATATTCATAAAAATAACTTGCTGCTAGATTAACTCATTTATGTTTTAATACAATCCAATCATAGTTGGCTATACAAACATTAATCGATACATAATCAGCATTACGAAAATCATAATAAGATTCCTCATACCCAGGAACCTGGGTGTTACACTCCAACGGAAAAGAAAATGAAGCAGCAGAATGATGTATACTTTCAGGGAAAAGTGGATCAAGTGCTGGAAACATCCTTACGTCACCCGTCTACTATTCAAAACAGGGTTAAATTGAATTAAAAATTAAAGGTCTGCAACAGGTTTGAAGTCCACATCCACCACTGCACCATCGAAAAATGCATACAAATCCTGACCATCACTATGCCACTATATGTTTCGTAGGTTATAGTCCCCGGCCAAAAACATAGAATATTTGTCTTCATTCTCCAATAGCAACTCGACAGCTTCAAAATGATCAGCATAAACTCTGTTCGCTGACCCCGGAGAAATATAAACACATCCAAAAATAATGCCTTATGCTCCGCACCTATAATGTACAAATATACGCTCCACACCGTTCGTAGGGACAGTGACTCTTTAAGCCCCAAGTCTCCTTCTTCTAGCGATAAGCACTCACCACCACGCAACTTTCCACTGCTGATATCACGGTCTTGTCTACACATCACAAAGTCTTTAAATCCAAGCTCGCCATCAGAGAAGTCCTGTTTTAACCAAGTTTCACTCGGTAAAATCACAACATACTCACAGACCTCTATGGCAGCCTACAGTTCCTTAAGTTTAGTGCGTCATATCCAACGTTCTCGTAAAAACCACAAACTGGATCTTTGGGACCTCGATCTGTGCCCATGCCATTCCTTAAGGGGTTATGCCCTTTTATTTTTAATGAAAATTCTGGTTAGAACCATCAGGGTTTCTAAGAGATAAACTCTCTAAATGCTTGTCGATCTCAGAAATAAAGAAAAAAATGTGTTTTCAAGAAAAAAATTAACATTATCAATTTCTAGATAAACAATAAGGTGTCTTCTCGAAAAGTAATATTTTTTTTATAGAAAAGTCTATTACTTGATGACAAGTTTTGCCAAAAACTGTGCTAGAAAATGATGATGTCTTTTATGCAGGGTGAGTCAATTTAATTTAAACTTTTCGCCATTTCGAGCTTTAGTTACTGTCCAATGTCCAATAATATCCAATAATCTGGAGCAAATATTATTATTTCGTAAATATAGAGCACAAAAAACTTCATGATATTAATATCGCCTTGTTGAAATTTTCACTTCTGTCTTGTCGTCTTAACTCAGGGTTTTTCTTTTGTATTAATTATTTCAAAAATGAATACATTTAATATGTACAGTTCGTGTCTCGTCGTGCTTGTGTCGCTTCAATATTCTAGTGGAGATTTCGGCATTTTGACTGAGAAATAATTATTGAGTTTCGCATCATATTGTGTAGAAAATTGTGTTCTATTCAATCAGAGTTAAATAAAGTAAACAATTATCTTGATTTATTTAAGAAACTTAAATGTCAGTGTCATCATAATAGTGCAACAACATTAGCTTCGTTCGCGGAAGCGATCCCTGACTAATCCATGACTGGCGCGCCCGCGCGCTCTGAATATGAACGTTCGCGGTACAAAAAGTACCGGACTCTGACAAAAAATCCGTCGTTCACGGAAGCGCTTGGATAAGTCTAGGACCGGTGCGGGATCGATCAGAACAATCAGCGGATAAATGCGTGGACTAATTGCCAGGTATATGCGTATTGCGTTTGTTGACAAATGTATTGTTCGTTCGAGGCCGGTGTAGTCAACTTTTGGGTTATGTTTATGTGTGAGGGCATTATACATTATAGTATTAAATTTCGTTTATTTATATACGAGGACTGTAATCCTGCTTAATTGTTTTTCATATCCACTTCATTCGACTTTATAGCTGTGTTTACAGACACAAATATAAATTAATACATACTACCGGTAGGTACATAAGTTATTAGTAAAAATTAAAAGAAACATAATTAAAAATTGTTTATTTATTGCACATGAGTGATCATTTCTCATCTAGTGATGACGATTTGGAAGAAATCATCAATGTTATTGAAATTCCAAGAAATCAAAATTATTTTGAGGAAACTGTTCGTGAATACAATGAGGAACAGTACCAAGAACACTTTCGTTTGAGCCGAAGAAAAACTGCTGAACTAGCACAGCAGTTTGAGGCTTTAGAGTACTTCCATCGTCAAGAAGGAGATTCACAAAAAATTTCAATACAAAAACTGGTAGAAAATAAATAGGTCTTCATATGTTACAGATATAATCTGAAAAACCTCTAATTTTCCATATAAATG
>MU185870.1:0-21056 GCA_016904865.1 Pissodes strobi | reverse complement strand
ATACATATAATTCGGTTATCAAAATAATTCGGTTATGCCCATCACTAGTATTTAGCCAACATAGCAAAATTTTATTTTTATTATGGTATTTTTATTAATTTAAAATTTATTTTGTTGTTTATATTATCCCAAAAAATAATAAACTCATTAGAATGGAATATTTAGTTTGACCTATCTAGGTTTGAGTTGCATCTGTTACTCCACGTTGTCACATCTATTTTCTCCTAAGGCATGCACCAAACTAATGAGTTCATTAACTTGTTTTGTCTTCAGCTATTTCTTATCTGCACTCTCCTTTTTAATTGTAATTTTTTTGGAAGAAATAGAAAACAAAGTGTGTTTTTCCATATAGCATTAGTCAAATATTTTTTAAGAATTACATTAAATAAAACTTGCTGGTTGAAGAGTCGATTCCCATTCTTCAAATATTTTTTACGCCGGAAAATTTTGCAGTGCTGTCTGAATATACATTTAGACCAAGTTCGTGCCTCGAAGAAAAAAAAATATTTCTAAAACATTAAGTGAAATGGAGCCCATAATCAACTCACGCATGGTACAGGAGATTTAAAGATTCTAACCCCAGACCTTCTTCTAATTCTCTAAAACAGAGTTTTATCCACAATACCGAAACAGAATATTTGCACTCGACGCGCGTTTCGCTAACCATGTTAGCATCATCAGGAGATGATTAAAACTAAAATTAAAATCTACCTAACTCCCTTTTATACTACTGTTTGCTTAATCAAGCGGAACTAAAAAGAACCAATCCTGGGATCCCGCTAGTCACGCTTGATCAACCAATACAATGGACTATACGGAATAGGCCCTCTATCTCTATTTAAACTATTCTTACATTTAATAATTTCCATACTTTCATATGCGTCTAATAATCTCCTATCAGTTATATTATGAATTAATTTTAAATTTTTAATTGTTATTCTATGATTATTATCAAAAGCATGCTCGGCAACACTTGATTTTTCTGTTCTACCATACTTTAAATGGGCTATATGTTCTTTGAATCTCGTCTGTATAGATCTTCTAGTTTGCCCAACATATTTTTGGTTACAATCCATACATCCAATTTCATATATTCCACTTCTTTCTAATATTTCAATTTTGTCGTTTGGACCACCTAATAACGTATTTTGTATTTTCATCCTGATTAACGAAAGAAGTGGAATCACGAATGGTCTTTCTAAACAAATGCCTATTAATTAGTTTATTTATTAAGTTAGTATTAAAACCATTAACTTTCGCTATATTCCTAATAGTTTCCTTTTCATTATTAAATCTTTCTCTGCTAAGAGGAAAGTTAACCAAACGGTGTACTAAAAAATGAAAGCTGGCCATTTTATGTTGGTCGCAGTGGAAGGAGTCATTAGGAATATATCGGTTAGTGGCAGTATTTTTTCTATAAATATCAAATTCTAGTGTGTTATTATCGTTCCTAATTACTAAGTATCCAAAAATGGTAGCTGGACATTGTTCTCGACTTCATAAGTAAATTTAATGGTGGGGAAACGGTTGCTTAGTTTTGTTACAAGATCTTCAACATTAGCGATTTTTGCTTCGAAAATCGCGAAAATGTCATCCACATACCTGTACCATACCCTTGGAAAATATTCGAACTCCTCACTGATTTCATTTTCAAATTTACTCATAAAAAGGTTAGCTAAGAACGACGATAGACAGTTGCCCATTGCCGTGCCTTCAAGTTGTTGGTAATAGTTATTTTTGTATTGAAAATAATTTTGATCCAGGCAAAGTTTGGTCAAAGTTAAATATTCTTGTTTGATTTCGTTATCAAAACTATTCATCTCAAGTAATTCACCAAGGTATTGCAAGGTCTGTGGGATTGGTACACTAGGGAACAATGAGCTAACATCAAACGAGATTAAAATTTCACCTTCATTAAGAATCGTGTCTTTAATTTTGTTTATGAAATCTAAGGAATTTAGTACTCCTGAATTATGTTGTTTTATAGGTAAATTTTCAAACTGGTTTGCTAGCCACTTGGATATATTATAAGTTGGTGATCCTATTGCCGAGACTATGGGACGCATTGCCTTCCCAGGTTTATGAATCTTGGGAAGACAATATAGTTTCGGCATAGTAGGATTACTTACAGATAATTTGTATCTAATTTGATCAGAAATAAGGTTGCTACATTTCTTCAAAGTGTTTTTAACTTGTGTTACCATCTTAGATAATGGATTCCTTGAGATTCTGTTATAGGGCCCGGATTCTATTAAATTATCAACCCGTTGAAAATATTCGCTTTTGTCTAATATAACAACCTTATTACCTTTGTCAGCTTTTAGGTAGAAAACATCTCTCTCCTTCAATCTCTTGATTAAACTTTTTCCTTTTCCAGGTCGAGAGTTAACATTATTATTAATTACATTTTTTGAGATCTGATTTCTGCATGTTTCTCTAACAAATCCTTTAGTAGAGTCAGGAAGATGTTGAATAGAGCTTTCTATATTACCTACAATATCAAGTAAGTTATCCTTTGGTGGAGGCAATGCAAAATTCAGACCCTTGTTTAAAAGATCCAATTCAGCTTTATCAAAAGATTGAGAAGATAGGTTTTCTACAATGTTTACGACTTCCTGAGAACTATCAGACTTAGGTTTCATTTTCCTGAGTTTCTTAAGTTCTAATTGTACGTGCACTTCATTCATTACCAGAAATCCAGTGCAAGAGAATTTTTGTCGCTAGTCCGGTAATTTTGGAATATATGGTGTATGTAAGTAACCTCTAACTTACATACACTTCAGCAAATATTAAAATGGACCACTGACAATAAAATCATTTTATTCGCTGGTTCATTGGTATTTTTAAAGGACGACAATAATCCTCTAATGTAGCTCGTTTACTGAATATAGCCATCAACCATCGGAAATATATGCAATTTGCTGAGAAGCAAAAAACCGCAAGCCACCTTTCAACGCAAAAACAGATACCGGACGAAGAGTTACAAAAAATCATAAACAAAAATCCCCGTTATCAACTTCAAATCAACCCCATCAGCAAATGCGCTCAGGTGATATTAACCTTGAAACGAACAAAGTAACGACCCACAAAGAACCGAGCCCATCTCTACAGGCGCACGTAGCACATTGGCATTGGATGATGATATTATTTAATTAAACCCCGGAACACGGCAACACTCACATCGAGGGTAACCGAGGAGGGCACGTTCCAATTACCATTTATCAAAATTCCAATGAAACGAAACATGAGGTAAACTGAACTCGATGTTGGCCGAGAAGTCGAGACAAACAATAGATATGAAGCTCTATCTGACATGGAGGCAGATGATGATGGAAATGCTAGTATTGCGTCACTATCCATACACAACGAAAGTAGGAGAAAACCAGTAACCTGACGCAGTACGCCTAGGTCCGACGTAAATAAAAAGAAACGGCTACCAATAGTGCAGTAAAGAGTAGAGTGTCATGACGTAATGCTAAAAAATATAAATACTCAGAGAATTTTGTAATTCTCAGTGAAGCATGCTACGAGCAAGACTATTATTAAGTGTGGAAATAAGCGGACTGGGCGACGCTTAAAGCGTACCAAAATTGGACGATACACCTAGAAAAGGAAACTACTGTCTGGTTGTTGTAAGACCTCTATTTGTCTTACAACTTCAATAGAGTAGAAAGTTTAGAACACCCTAAGAAAATACAAGGAATACCTCGAGGATAGAGTAAGAGGAGCCAAATGGCCTCAGGGTGTAAAGAGCACAAGTGCTCAGGGGCGTGCAGTCCATGGAGGCAAGGGAAGCAGTGCTTCCCCTAAAAAAAGTTACAAAACATCATATTCTAAAATGTACTTTTTGAAATAGGAGACAATTAATTTAGTTACATTAAAAGCGCTAAGAATTATCTTAATTATCAGGCCCATAACAAATGCGGCCTTGACTCCGACCGAGCCACAGTAAAAATCCAATAGAACCTATGCCGGCCGCTAGCTTCTATGCAGCCAAGCCATATGCGACGCATGTATGACTGATTGCTTGTGCGTTGAGAGGTTAGTGAACTTTCCATCGGCTGAATGCGTCTGCTGGGTAGTCGGGTGCTTTAAGTTAAGCGGGCGCGGAAGCTATCGTTGGAGTAAGTTCTTTGTTTTAACGGTCCAGGATTTACTTAGTTTAATGGCTAAATATGATGATTGCTTAAAAATCATTTAGAGCGTTTTTCGCGGAACGTCGAATCGTACCCAGAATGAGTTAATTTCCGCTGTTGCAACCATTATTTTAAAAATAATTAAGCAGGAGATTGGCAGAGCGCGGTTCATTGCTATTGCTCTGGACAAAACAACTGATATCACTAATTTTAGCCAATTATCTATAGTAATCCGCTAGGTTAAAAAAGACGGAAGCATTCAAGAGCGATTTTTAGGTTCTAAGAATGTGTCCGAAAATCGTACAGCAGTTGCATTATATACCGTAGTTTATAACGTTATTAATGAAATTAATGGGGACAAAAAATAGTTGCTCAAAGTATGATGGAGCTGCAGTGATGGCAGGACAATTAGGAGATCTGCAAGCTAAAGTTCGAGAAACTTTCCCAAGTGCTCTATTTGTCTACCGTTTTGCTCATAAATTAAATTTAATTTTATCCCAGTCCATAAATCACATTAAAGAGTGTGAATTATTTTTCGTTACTTTAAGTGGTATGGCAGCTTTTTTTCCAAGTCAACAAAACGTACACATGCTTTGGACTCCATTATCCACAAACGATTGCCCAAAGTAGCTCCCACTAGATGGAACTATAATGGAAGACTTGTGCTACCAGTCTCTGAAAATCGTGAATCACGGATTGAAGTATTTCAGAATAATGGAAAATAATGAAACGTGGGACTCTGAAGCAGTAAATAGTTCGAGGGGATTTTTGGACTGTTTGAAATGAGATTTTAATTTTAAATATTTGTTTAACATATTTTCAGAAAGATTTCCATTCTGGGACAATGTTTTTAATATATTACAAACTAAGACAAATGGTATTGCTTTTTGCTTAAAAAAAGTGGAGGATTTTAAGTCCATGTTAAGACAAAAAAGAGATGACTGACCTGTTTTGGGAGAAATCGATGACGTTAAATGTAGAGCCACAAGCCAAGCGTCTTCGAACAGACAGGGTAACGTTAAAGAAATAATGCAATATTTAATAGACAAGGAGCTAGAAGATGCCTACACTGAAGTGTAGAAATTGTGTGAATTAGTATTGAAAATACTTGCCACAAGTTCGTCAGTAGAACGCAATTTTTCACACTTAAACGTATAAAAAAATTCGTAAGAAATTCAACGGGGCAGGAATGACTTTCGCAAATATCGCTGTTGTCCATTGAAAGCAAATTTCTCCAAAATATGTCGGAGCATCCACGTTTTTATGATGACGTAATTGACGAATCTGCAAAAAGTGATCGAAGAAACGAACTACATTACAAATAGGTAAGGTACTTATTTATTTCTTTAAGTGTGCAACAATTTGCCATTCAAGGAGATGGCCGAGTGGGCGCCGGATCCTTCTTTTGTTAACGGTTTTAATGACTTTTGGCGTGGTCCCTCAAGTTTTTCAGCCTGCGGCGGGTTAGCCTTCGGCGGCGTCTGCGGTGGGCTTTTTTGTGTTAGCATCAAATTCCACGAACTGCCGCTGCTAAAATTTCACCGCACGCCCCTGCAAGTGCTAGTTTAGTAACCGTAACACATGATCGTAATAATTGCTTATTTCTACTGTAACGGTATTATCTGCTGTTATTAATGCCCCTAGGTATCGAAAAGACTGTGCGTGCTCGAAGTTTTACTTATCCATGGTAACATTTTGTCGCATTCGATCTCGGCTTGTGTTTCGTGTCGTATGCATATACTTCGTTTTCTCCTCGTTGACTTTCAATTCCATCTTTTTTGCCTCTATTTCGAGTTTTATAAAGGCTTCCTTGTATTTCTTCCCACTACATCTAGATCATCTGCATACGCTAGAATCAGTCTGGGTCCGCTATTGCCGAAAATGCTCATACTTAGTTCGGTTCGTCACCTTCTCTAAGGCTAGGCTAAATAAAGCTGGAGCATCCCCTTATTTAAGGCCAGTTGTTTTATCAAATCATGCGCAGTACTGACCTTCTATTTTAACTGTACCATATGATCCTTCAATGCATACTTTAATCATTCTTATGTTGTGCACTGCAAGCTGAAAAACCTAAAAGAAACCGGAGAACTGTCAACGTTTCGAGGAACAAATCTTCACCCCGTGGTCAAGGACGAAAAATCTAAAAATTAAAATGGTTAGTAAATGCAATTAAAACAGTAAAAAGCTCGTGCACTTTGTCAAGTTTTAAACTGACTTTGACAAGATAATAATAATAATAATAATAATATCGTATCGCCACTTATTGGTTAATGGTCTTTTCGGTTAGTGTCATATTGAGGTGTTATTAGGTAAATAATTGATGCGTTTTTGAGGTGCTATATATTTACAATTCAGTATTATGTGTTAAGGAAGAATTCAATGATTTTTGTTCAAATATTTAGTTAATTTATTCCCATATCGACTTCAGCTTTTAGCAAAGGTAACCAGGTGTTATTTAAATTAACAGAAGCTGAAGTAATTATTTATTTATTTAATAATATGAAAGCACTTTCTTTAATTTTACGTTTTTCTGATGGCGGTTCCTTTGCTAAAATACCTGAAGCGTTCCATCGTATTATGTGATTGTTATCAAACGCACGTTGGCAAATGTGTGATTTGTGGAATTGTGTGTTTTTAATATAGATAAAAGACCAGTAACTAGTAATTAAATGATATGCCATTGTTATTGTGATCTTGTCAAAGTCTCAAAACTTGACAAAGTGCCCTGACATTTTACTGTTTTAATTGAATTTACTAACAATTTTCGTTTTTAGATTTTTTGTCCCTGACAACGGGGGCAGATTTCTTCCTCGAAACTTCTACCGTTCTCCAGTTTCTTTTAGGTTGTTCAGCTTCGTTGGGGTCACTAAACTAGCACTTCTGCTCTTTACAACCTAAGGCCAAAGCCGAAGCGGCTCTGTTTTCTAAAATGCGTACGTATGAAATGTAATAAAAGGCAAAAATTTGTAAGGTAAACATGAAGGTTCCAGGGGAAAACGGCAATAGGCCATTTCTTTGCGAAACGAAGTTTTTTTTGTATGTTTGTAGCATTATGCAATAATTGATATAGTTAGATCGTGAAATGGTAAAAGAGCTTATGTCCGCTCCAAGATTAGGTATACCAGGGAAGAGTGACTGAGTCCGTGCCTGTGTACGGAAAAACGGCTTCAGTCCATGTCGGTAGTTATCAGGACGACCACGACGCCTCCGTGCCTGTCGTTATTGCATCAGCCATTATCTAATTATATTTCGTGTCCACGTGCATGTGTTGTGCATATATTAAATCGTACATTTTGGCAACACCATTAGCTACACTAGATTATTTGGTATATTATACAGAGTTTTTAAATGCAGTAAGTATAATGAATAGTGACTATTCAGTGTCAACTGAAAGTGAAATCTCCCATCGAGGTCCCTGAAAAACACAGCACGTGATCTCACAAACTTTCATGAGACACAAAACAGAATGTGACTGAGTTTATTAAGAGCCTTAAATGGCGCAAATCTCATTATTCCTTGGAAGACTTGAAAGAAATTTACTTAATCTAAATATCGTCAAATTGCAGGAAATGTATTCTAATCGCAACGCTGACAATACAGTTTCATACGAACCTTTCTGAGAAAGTTCTAATGGCAACTTAAATATATCGTTCGGATACCCACGCAAGAACACGTTTAACGGCTTAAAAGCCGCTGACTATAACAATAAATTCCCTCTCGAATGATAAAGCCAAGAAGACTGCAAGCATTGTTTTGGAGAAAAAATACGGAAAAAAGATATACAACTAAAAAAAAAGGGATTTTTAGGATCCAAAGTGAATTTACCGCATATGTGCCCCAAGTCGCCGGCTATGGAAATAATCACCATGATTGCCAGAAGAATTTGCCGTGTCTAAACATTACAACTACTACTACCATATTGATGTTTACTATAAACGTCAACCAAATTTCATCACTTTCAACGTTCATATTCTGTCAAATTCAAGATCTGTGTTTTACACCTACGATATTATATGTGTGTTTTGCTAAGAAAGGAGTTGACGCAGTCTGTTTAGCATATCACTACTGTTACAACACCCTGACCATAGAAGTAACCGAACTGGCAATTTTTGGTGATTCCTGCGCAGGCGAAAATAAAATCTTACGGTTATTCGATTCCTGCATTACTTGGCTACCAAAAAAAAAAAAACGTTTTGATACTGTGAAAGTAATAGTCCGCATTAAAGGGCATTCATACCTCGAGTGCGATCGAGACATGATTCTGGTTAACTTTTACACTGAGATACCAGATGACTGGAGAGACAAATTGAGGAATTATCGTGTAAAACCTACATTTTTGAAATGATTGTTTTTGGCAAAAAGTTTGATTTGCAAAATCGGAGTATCTTTTTATCGCCTTCCGAAGTGCCCCTTCCTGTCCTGGCCAATCAGGATGCTAAAGTTTTGTAATCAGAATCACTGCTTAGTTTTCTACAGTTATAAAGTCGACAAAAAAACGCTTAAGAATAACCTAATAAAGAAGCAGAAGAACATCTGAAAAGAGAAAATCTTACCTGGGCCCAATCTCCGTTAAAAGACCAACTGCTAGGATTTGCAAGATCTGACCGCATTCCTCGCCATAATCTTTCATCAATAATTAACATTTGCCGAACAGCCTGAAGACAGCGATGACGAATTTGTCGATGACCCACCAATAGAATCCTCCACAACAATATAGAACATCTAAGCCATCACATCATTATAGTCTACCAAAAATCCATAAATCGAATGCCCCTTAGACCTATTATCAGTTCAAGGGACTCTCCAATGTACAAGCTTGCAGAGTTCTTCCTTCCAATACTTAAACCTGCTCCAGACAACACCACGTAATTTGTGAAAGACTCATTTTTGTAGAACTACTAGGAACGGCTAATCTTCAGCCGATAGACCGTTTTGTTAGTATGGATATTTAAAACCTATGCATAACCGTTCCGATAAAAGAGTTATTAGGAAAAATTCGGACGAAGTCGGAAAAGGACATCGGATTGAACGAGAGAACAATAGTACCAGTGGCATAATTGGATTAATAGACTGTTGCGTAAATAATTCCTACTTTCGAGAAAATAAAGGTAATCAATAAGCCAGACTAATGCCCTATCAACTTTATCATATTTTTCTAATTTTAAAACCACCAACAGCATAATTATCATTTAAAAGATGTTTCCATTCATGAAGAATATGTTGCATCACAGATTTATAATCTTGTTTTTCTGACTGATGTTCGATTAAATATTCTTTACATCAGTAAACTTGATTAGCTGTTCATACACTACCCTGTCTAAATTTTTTCAACGGTTGGCAAAATATTAATTGATCTAAAATCCTCAGCTTTATTGTCCCCTTATTTTTTTGAATTGGTATAAAATTGGTATAAAATTTGAAATTATTAATAAAGACCAATTTCAAGTTAAGTATTTGTGATATGTAATATGTAAAAAGTGTAATATGTAAAAATTGTTTAGAGATAGAGCTTAAATATGTTTGTATGGGGGGTGTAGGTAACAGTTTTTTATAAAGCGTTTTTAAAAAGGGGCGTAACAATGGAAAACATAGTTCCAAAGGGTTATGAATACAACCAAAGTAGTTTCAGAACAAAACCACAAGCTAAAGAAGAAATAGAGGTTAGTATAATTGTTACATTTTCTGTAGCAATACCACTGCAACGGATCACACAATAAACATATATTTAAATTGGTGATTTTTAGGAGAAATAGTTTGACATCATTATAAGGGTCAGAATAGTGAAATACATATTTGATAGAATTGCTTGATTTCAAATAGTGACCATGCGGATCTTGAGTTTGTTGCGAACCAAAGTTTATGATATCCTTATTGTAGTGTGGCAAAGTACGATATTTATTTTATTATCAAAAATATATAGAATATATACGAAAACATATTTTGTCTAAAAGTTGTAGATTGTAGCGGGTTTAGAGAACCACATTTTAAATTATTTTGATTTATACAGTGTGCTTCACAAAATGAGGGCAACAAAATGTTTACTTTATTTAAATGATGGAACACGCCATAAATTAATTTATTTTTAAATTCTACCCAGATATTCTACAAAAATTTCATATGCTATGTCCTATATCTGTGTTCGAAATTTAACATTTGTGTTGGATTGTTGATTAAAAAAGACTCGATGATTCAATTTACTAAATGCGAATTTATTGCCGTTAATTATAAAATTATTTTGTGCTATTTGATACGCGTTTTTGCGGAACGGCTTGCTGCAGAGAATTGCCTTCTTGCTTCTTTTTAGAGTTCGTATCAGCGGTTCCCTTCTTCCTCGCTTCACTCTAGCTGCTGCTATCGGTGATGAATTTTGTGTGCGTTGCAGAATGCAAAAACACAGGGACGGAGTAAAGGCACACTTGTCGAGTTATTGTCAAATATGCTAATATGCTTGGACAATTTGAAAAGTGGGGTTTTAGGCAATTTGAGCCTTTGTAAAAACCAAACGGTTTGACTTAGAGGGAAATGACTTTTACATGCCTATCTTAGTATTTAATAGTGTGTACTGACATCAATATCCGGTTAAACCAGCAGTTTAAATTTTCTGTTTTTGCAAGTTTCCGGTTTAACCGGAAGTTGATGTCAGTTGATAGACGATTACAAACTGAGATAGAAATGTGAAAGTCACATCTCTCTAGGTTCAACCGTTTTGATTTTACGGGGGCTCAAAAGGTCTCAAATGTTACTTTTCAAAATTCAAACGTCAATATTTCGAAACCAGTTGAAAATAGGTAAATTAGGTAACTTTTCATGACCTCGTTTTTTTCGAAGCACGGTGTATAAATCAAATTAATTTTAAAATGTGGTCCTCTAAAACTGCTACAACTAATACATGTTTTCATATTTTTGATAATAAAGGAGATATTTGGCCACACAGTATATAAAATCCTTAATTGACTGATTAATTACGAGCATGTTCAAACCGCATGACGTGAAACGCTGAATTTTGGCTACAGGTTGATTCTAAGGTGCAGAGGTTCGATAAGAAAGAATCTTCCAAAACTTATATTCTAAAGGATTAAAAACAATCCCTAAATATTGAAAATAAAATATTTCAAAAAAGTGTTCGCTATTTAAAGCAGTGAAACACGTAAAATATATTAAAAATTTTTCTATAGGTTTGATTTTTTTGATTTACAAAAGACGCGCAAAGGGGTGGAAACCACCCCTAAAAATTTTTTCAAAATCTAAAAAATTATTTGTTTTTTTTTAAGACGGCGAAACATCAACCATGTAGGGTGATACAAATTCGAGTGTATGCATGGGGTTCTCGAGAACCGTAAGAGATATGAGGTCGGTTAAATTCAGGAACAGTTACGAATTTTTATGCTTTACCAAATGATGTTTTAAAATATGAAAAATTTCGACTACAATCGATGTTAGCCTATAAAAACCGAAATTTTGCAAAATAAATTTTATTTTCTCTCGGAGTTATTTAAAGAGGTATTTTAAAATAAATGACACTTAATCATTGCCACTTTTCCCTTCTACAAGATGGAATGATTACATTTAAAATACGGTGTTTCGTCATTGGGCGGCCATCAACAAGTCAATTTTTGTAAATAAGGACCTGGCGTTTTTATTAGTATTTTAGAAACCTTTTAATTTTCGAAATTCAATTATGTGTTACACTTATGCCTTAAATCAATAGTTTGAAATATTCCTTTAAAAGTAATGTTCGTTCTCTCTCCAACACATTAGGCTCTTATGGGAATTGCTTTAAATATTAATTTCAGTAATATGTGTAATACATTATTAAATTGGGAAAATCAAAAACGTTTTAAAAATCTAGTAAAAATGCCAGATCTGTATTTAAAAAATGGAGTTGATGATTGCCGCCCAAAGACGAAACGTTGGACTTTTAAATTTGATAATACTATCTTGAATAGAAGAAAAAGTGGCACTGATAAAGTGTCATTTAATTTTTAATATCTCTTTAAATAAGCCCAGGAAAAAATAAAATTGATTTTGCAAAAAAATTGTTTTTTTAGGAAACTTCGAACGTAGTCGAAAGTTAATACCTTAAATATCTGCCCTATAAATGGTCTTTTGCAAATATCCGTGGACATGTCAATTTAAATTTATCATACAACGTGAACGCAAAAATGCTGGGCAGATATCAACTTCATTTGTTTTTATTGAAATCCCTATTTTATCAAAATTTTAGATTCCTGATAAAATGTTAAGTTTTTTTCATGTAGCACGTCCTATACCTAAATTTAACTGCTTTCGAAATATTGACGATTAAAAAATAATGTTTTCTACCATTTGAGCCTGTAAAATCTAAACTGTTTACTTAGGTAAAATGACTTTCACATTAGTTTTTAATGGTCTACCCTATCCATTGACATCAACTTCTCGTTAAATTGGAAATTTTCCATTTCAACACCAGAATAGAAGAGACGCAGTCATACCGTAGCAGAAATACTAACTGTAGACATCAATTGTATGTTAGAATTGAACGAGAACATAATAGAATTTATGAATAATCATAAACACACCATCCTGTCAGCAGCTGCACTTCGCTATAGACCAATAACCGACACAACTATCATACGTATTGTTTCGAAATGATGGCATATTATGGTGATGAGTATGACAGGTATGTTACAGATAGACGATTTTTTCCCACCAAGAATGACGTACAAAACCTATGGAAAGCTAAGTTTAAAATATCATATGGGGAAAGATCAGGGAAAAATATGCTTTACCTAGAAAAACATTTGGCCGAACAAGCAAAAAAACCGCGGGATATTATATAAAGTTTCGACCGTTGAAGAAAATTATTCAGTTGCAATATGTTCGCCTATTATGCAACGCGCAGTGCGATTATTACCACAAGCAAATGAGATTCTCTTCGTGGATTCATCAGGTAACCGCGACGTAGAAAATCATAAGGTATACTTTTTTGTAACACAGTCGCCTACTGGCGGACTGCCTATTGGGTGCATTTTGACAAACAGTAAAAAATTAGATGTCTTATGTAGAGCATATGATTGATCGAATTTAGATGTGGTGTTTACTATATAGAAATGATCTCATGGTACGAGGATCTGATACAAATAATTATACAGAAGTTATGTTTCGACTGTTAAAATATATACCACTAGAAAGAACAAAAGCATTTAACTTGACGCAACTAGCAGATTTTATAATAACTAGTTTTGAATCTTACTTTACACAGCGTATAATGGACCTCATTTTTAACAGTTTCTAAAGCTGTCGCAAAAAAGTATTTCCCTGATGAAAGAGCTAATGAAGTATATAATATAATCAGTCTTGGAAACATGGATTTTAGAGTTAAGACCTCTAGAGATCCAGATATTTTTTACGACGTATATATGTTTGTTTTCAAATGTTCATGTCCAATTGGCTATAATGGCCACTATTGCAAACATCAAGGAGCTGTTGCCAAAAAGTACCATATATTTACAGCCACTAATACCTTATCACTTTCCTCCAAGCAAATGCTTTATGAGATGGCGTTGGGGAAAATTGCAAATCCATCCACTTTCGAAACACTGGAAATCGATGGAGTTTTTGCAACTGACTCAAATGAGAACATTTCTTCTTGCAATAATTCTTCTATCCAAGGTCAACAGGATCAGAACAAGTATGATGGCGTTAACAATAATTCTATGAAATTAGATGCAAAGCCAAATATTGACATAGAAACAATTAAAGAAAAATGGACAGCTCATTCCGACTTATTAATGTCGAGACTTGAAAATGATCCTGAATCATTCGGACCCGCTATAATAAAATACTTGGAGAACTGTAGCAAGTATGCGAAATCAAATCAGTCTTTGATATCAGGCTTGCATTACGCTTTTAAATACAAGGGAATTTCGTCTAAAAATAAGAAGCAGGTGATATTAAGAAAAGGGAAAAAAATTCCCGTTCAGCCGACATCAATATCAAGACGTAAAGTTACAATGACAGGTAGAAGAGCATCGTTAGCTGGATGAAAATCAGGACATCTAACAGAAAACAGCAAAAAAGAGCACCGCACAAATTACAACATTGTGTAGAGAAAAACATTGGTCTAGGTAATAATGAATTTAGAAAATAGTAATTTTTCGAGGAGAATGTTAATATTTAAATGCTATTTTTGCATTTACATAAGGATAGGTCTATTATGTTTGTTTGTTTAAAAAATTAGAGTAAGGAATTTGAGGTTTTAGTGTTCTGAACTGAGTGATTCTATACGAATAATATTTAAGAAAATATAATATATTGAGTCTTATTTACATTTTATAAACAGTGATAAACTGCAGTCATACTAGCATAAACAACGTCTGTACTTTGCCAGTTGATCGACGCTTGAACACTCGTAGTAAACTGCAGACGTATTAGGACCAACTACGTCTGCACTTTACTAGTCTTCTTATTGCTCGGATTAATCTTAAAAAGCCAAATCGTTTGCCTATCCCTTGTGCGTCTGCAGTTTACATATATGCGACCGGCACGGCACGCGGCTAGCGACACCGTATAATCAATCTATAATCAATCCTCTAATCAATTATCAATTAAACGTAAATTGGTTGCCTTATAATTCTTATGGCTATTATCCCACCAATTTCAATTTTCACCATTTCATTAAACCATTCTTTATAACATAATTTAATAAGCTTCTGTTTTTTGAGCTATTTCATTTAATACATTTAAAATATTGTTAAAAAATATTTAACATTTATCATTTTAGTCAATCGATAATTCATAATTCCAGTTTATTTCCCTTAGACTATCGTTCACTTTATCAAAATCACTTTTACCCCTAGTATTTACTATAATATTCCGTTTTTGAAACCGGACGCAATATTGTTATCACTTATTCGTGGAGTTTCTTGGGTGATTTAGAACTTTTGCCTTTGGACGACTTCAATAATCTGGTAACCCTTATTGCCAACTCCGCTAATTCTTAATTTAAGATTTTGTGAGAATGACTCTAAGGTACTAAACTAAATTATGTATAGATATATATTTTTAGGAATCATGAAGATGAAATGTCTTTGTATAAATACTGACCTTATTTCGTTTATATTCCAATACGGAGACCTCAAATAGCTGAGCGTTCTGAATTCCAATTCCACAAAATGTCAAGTAACGTTGAAAAACCTCAACATCGTGATTTGAAAACTCTGGAGAACTGTCAGTTTTGTTGATAATCTGGGCCACACCGATAACGTCTCCTTCGTAGTTACATATTGGCATGCAGAGTATTATGTTCGTTTTGTATCCTGTTCGGAGGTCGACTTCGTTGTTGAAGCGTGGATCCTGTAATAAATATTTACCTTTAAGATTGCAAAATAGAAAATAGAAAAATATGAGTTTTCTAAAGTAAGTAACAGAATTTCGTACCGCAGCTCGTGGAATTTTCTAGGGTCTCAAATCTAAAAATATACTATTATCATCAGAATATTATAGCCGACCACAGAAATTAGAGAAGTTATTGATATATCAGATGTATTAACAATTCCACTAATATTACCTTATTCAAAGAAGTGCTTAGCGAGAAATCTAAGCATCATCGTACATTTCCTCTGTTTAAATTCCTAGGAGAACTTTTAATCAATCTTACCATTCAAACTTGTTAGTTTATGTAAGTTTTAATTAACTTCATGGCTTTCTTATGCACATAAATCATACTACACATTGTTAAAGATTAATCCTTCTCTAACTATGTTCTGAATGGCCCATACTAAATTAAACTGGTTGATTTAATGTATCTCCTTTTTACAGTAACACTACAAAATATCCATCCTTTAAAATATCAGTGTATTATTAGAAGCAACTTTGGTTATTGCAGATTGTAGATTTCATATTTTTATTGAAAATAAATGATTAGTTTGGGTTGGTTCGATTATCTTTAGGGATTTTTAGGTTGGCCGATTTCAAACGCTGAAAATATGAATATTAAAATGTTAAAACCAATGCCCTATAAAGATTTACAAGTGAACAAACGAAATGAATGCTATTTAAGTTTTTACTTTAGTTAGCAAATTATGCATGTTTAGTTAAGGTTACTAATTGCGGCAATTAGTGGTGTTATTCTGATTTAATCTAGACATATTTACTTTTGCTAATGGATTTAAAATTAATTAGCAATTACAGCTTAATTTAAGAAGCGAATGCTTGCTCTGTGTAAGATACATTTTTACTTTACTTGATAAGAATGATTGAATGTTCCTCTTACGGGTGCAAAATGAACAGAATTGGCACAAAAAACTTGGAATAAGAAACATAAGAATCAGAAAATGGCTCGATTTTGATCGCGATTTTGGGAGGATCGAGAAAATCTTACGGAGACATGACACAATACTTTTACCTGAAGATTACCGTGAAATAATAAGTAAATTGTGCAGATTACGGCTTTTTCATCTTAGAAATTATGATAACCTCCATGTCAAGATTAACCTTATTAACCGAAAAAAAAATATTATCAACGAAAACATCCCGTTTAGAGATTGGCTAAAGTAGATTCGTGTGGAGGAGTATGATTCATGTTTTTATACAATGAATGAGACGATCTGGACAAAGCTTGTAAGAAAGTAAATATTATTCGAAATGCTCGGACCGAGTTAACATCTAATGTCGAAATTCAAAGAGTTGATATTAAATATGGCAAAATTGCGAAGGAAAAGATTGATAATCTTAAAACAGAGCTACAGTGCGTGAAAGAATATTTTCAATGCATATAATTTCTGAACAGGAGAATAAAAACTTGTAAATGAGGTTAAATTAATATTTTTTAAGTTTACTTTAATAACTGCATAAAATTAAATATATTTTTTTAAATAATACAGTTTTTAAGAAACTGCTACATTTATTTGGAACCAACTTACAAAATATGCACTACATCTCCAGTGGATAAAGGAAACATTTTCATAGTTTTTGGGCCTTTTATAAATATATCTCCAAAAACTAGCTGGCCAAAATAAAATAGTAAGAATATATGTAACAATGGAAAAAGACTCATCAGACTATCAACAGCGTAAGTTGTCCAAGGAAAAGTCTGTCAGTTCTCTGGAAAGTTGCATTTTGTTAGTTGACTCCTTCGTCCACTTGACTTCTTCAGTTAAGTAAATAAACCATTAAATGAAATAAGAAAAATTTAAACTACGGTCTTAAGGTCTTGCAGTTTTAAAAGAAATTAAGAAATCAAAGTTAGTCATAGTATCTCGATAGATGTAATAATAATATAAAAACTAGATCTCTCACAGTTTTATCTGCGTATACGTGTGGAGCTCCAAATAATTCCCGGCAGTGTACGCCAACAATCACAGAAAGATAGAGGGTAAACGGGATATAAAAGGAAACTCCTCGCTTTTACTGGGAGCGGACTTTTCCTACTAGGTAGGAGAACTTTTTCAAAACAACTTGAGTTGTCCGGAAAAACTTGACTCCGGAAGAAAAAAAAATCCTGTTCAGGGTCTTTAAAAATCCGCAGACGCTGGATTTGTTGCATCAAAAGTTGATCAAAGTGGCACTTCTGGCAAGCAGTATAATGTAAGTTCCTAATTAAGGAGTAGAGTTTTGGCACTAGTAAACAACCAAACCAAAAAAAAACAGACAATATATAGCCCAAAATTGCAAAGTATTCGCTAGACGGTAGATCTACCCAAAAAGGCACTGAAAACTTTTCCGTCACGAACAGACATAGTGGTAGATCTGGTCCACATGCATCGCCCGGTGAAATAGCACCACTTTGGTTTAGGTGGCGTGAAATGGCCTCTGTTTCATGTTTCGTCACCATGCCTTTGTAATCCGGTTCCTAGGGTGGAAAAGAAGAAATATTGCATGATGGCGCCTCCCCAGATCAAAATATTCCGGAGGTAAAATAGCCTCCCATTCGGGCATCCGGGTGGAGGCTGGGCTGAGGTGGCCATCAGGACTGAACGTCTCCAAGACAGAAAATAGACTGCTATTGGAGTTCTGCAACATAAGAGGCATCAACACAAATATTAACTCGGTCCGCCAGCACCTAACATCAAATAAGCCTCATATCAAAAACAAAAGTGAAATCAAGCACTACACATGTTTACTTGAATATACCCGGATATGACCTTTACTCCCGATTTCGACATAACTCTAGATTAGCTGTTTCTATACGAGACGATTTATGTTATCAACGAGAAGAGACATGCAAACCTAAGGACTTCGACGTCATATGTGATTCATATTAAGCACAGATCGAGCAACCAAATTCATGTGTTGCTTATATAGATCACCTAGCGAACACCAATATAAACGGCTTTTCGCAAATCTTGGCAATCAAATTGATTTTCTGCAGATCAACACTCTCCAACTGCAGAAATTGTTATAGTAGGAGATTTCAACGCACATAACATCGGCTGGTTGAAACACTCCAACAAAAAACGAGGATGAAGGACAAAAAGCCGAGACTTTGGCTATAAGTCACTGACACATTAAGCTGGTTGACTATACCAAGAGTGAATTCCTCAATGCCAGGACTGGTATTTCGCCAACGTGAAGTGAAACAAATACTCGTAAGCCTAGACACTAACAAGGCCTCAAGATCGGATAGCGTTCCCGGAATAGCGCTTAGGAAATGTGCTGCTGAACTAAATGCTCCGCTATGCTGGCTTTTCTCCTTATCATAGAAAACAGCATGGATTCCTTCTAGCTGGAAATGCACTCAGGTGCAAATAATCCCGCAGAAGGTAAGAAACGATTCCAAATAACTACCATCCAATTGCCTTAGTTCCCATCATGCCTAAAGTCATGGAGAAACTGATCAACGAACAGCTCTTAGCATATCTCGAATCGGCAGGCATCATAAGCGATTGCCAGTATGGCTTATCCATGACAGGGCAAACACTGACTCTGGTCTCATCCATAAGCTTGATGAGCATCAAAGTCTAAAAAACAACATATCTTGGCGTAATCACGCAACGAAAATTGCCAAGGCAGGAGCACAATAGCTAGGAGCACTCTATAAAGCAAAAAAGTTGTATACACCTCATCAGCGCTTACTGCTCTATAAGACGCAGATAAAACCATATGTGGAGCTAGGCACCCAAACACTTGCTCAACATATTGGACTCCATATGGCTTGTGGATCACCCAGAGTTGATTAAAGACCTTGACAGCCTTGAACATCGGAGAAAACTGGCGGACCTATTTCTTTACTGCTACTACGGAAGGTGTACAAATGAGCTGGAACTTATGATGCCTCCCAGAGTTGTGCCAAACAGAAACACCCGTCAGACACAAGCTGTTCATCAACATACGATTCAGTTGCGAACGCCTAAGACGTCGCTGTTGCGGGACTTCTTTATCTGGAGGACTGCCTCGCTCTGGAATAGACTTCCGAGTACCGTATTTCCCGAGAACTATATGGTATAGGATTTTTCATTTGTGTATGTGCCGAACATAAAAAAATACTGTCTGCTCCAATGGAGAGTTTACTAAGTGACGACGCGAGGTGACCAATTCTAAAATCGAAGTCGATATTGATTGAGTTTTTTTGCCTCGCATTGTTACCAACACTATCTATAGATTGACCGGTCAAAACACAGATTTGGCAACACTTGTCCATCACGGCAACACTTCCCGTCCATTTGGGCAGCAATCGTGCAAGACTTTGACATACTGCATCCTATTTGAATTAATTGCTGAACCTAGCCGCAAGGAAAACGGATATTCAATCCGACAATTATTATCAAAAACGTTTCACGGGTACAACACTACCAACCTGTTCTCACGACAACTCGACCTTTCGGAATTATAGCGTCAACTATTGATTTTATATAGGATCTGAAATAAAACTGCAGCCACTGACGTCGAATTTATCGATTTTGCACATTAAGGAGAAGAGAGATGCAATATATAATAAAATCACTGATTTCACGGTGTAAGCGATTCTGTCGAATTCATAAACAGGCGCTCATAAAGTAATAAAAGTTTTAGAGTAGATTAGACACAACAATATTTAGACATTGCATGCCAAATGAATAAATGGCAATACCAAGTGGTTAGGAAGCAAAACGGGACCTTTATAATATTACTAATTGAGTGTATCGTCTTTATAATTTCTTCCAGTTTATGTAGCTTAAGCTTACTAATCGTATTGGTATTTGATTTTTTCTCCTTAATGGTTGTTTTCTTATCCCACCCCTTAATCGTTACCTCGCAATATATGTTATGCTCATCGCTTATATTTCTTTCCACGCTTTTTCTTTCTTCTAATTGGCGCAAACCTTCACCTCGGCTTAGAAGAGACCGAGGGTGAATAATATCAAATAAGAAAAATTTAAAAATGAGTGAACTTGCAAGTACAGATGCGTGAGCTAGAACGAGGTGTCATCAAGGCGTGCAAATAGGCCCTAGCTCTAATGCCGGAGAGTAAGGGTGGACTTGATTTATAAGGCGCCACGGGCTTGTAGACGGCACAAGCAAGAAATACCCCAAAGCTGAACTATGGTACTCGTTTTAGCTTAAGCTTCACAACTACCAAGAGAAAATTACTTAAATAAATTCGAAATTAATTTGATTACGATGATTTGAATTTAATCAATCCGAACAACTGAAAAATAAAATAACATCCAAGAATTAATTTAATAATTAGAGATTTAATTTAATTATGAAAGGCAAGTAAGTACGCCAATATTAAAAATTAAAAAGTGAGACGCAAAAAAAGCTAATTATTAACGACAAAGTCAATATTAAACTGTAGTATCGATAGCAAGTCAATGAAGCCGAAACATTTCAAATATAAAGCGCAAATGAATTAAGTCAAAGTACCCACCTTCTTTAATCGTCCTGATTTCCTCGTATCCAGGTAACCCAGGAATAATTAAATAACACAGGCAAATTCAGTAAATAGAAAGTTGGTTTATT
>MU185869.1:85263-102269 GCA_016904865.1 Pissodes strobi | reverse complement strand
CGTCAATGGCGGCCATATTGAATATCAGAAAAAAGGGAGCCGCCATTTTGAAGCCAAATAAATGAAAATATATGAAAATAAACATAGGGACCAGAAAAACCGGAAGCGATATTCAATTATTTTTTATACTAAAACTTCATTTTTAGTTTTTCCGAGAGTGACTCGAAATTCATTATTTTTACTCCCACCCTGTCCAATAGCTCATGAAATTCTCTATTCAATGATATATCACAAGCCAGTATTTATTTTCAAAATGGCGACTCGGGACACGTTTTTTTGAAATTCAATATGGCCGCTGTTCGACGTTACGTAGGTACCTTGTGACATTCCGTTCTGGTCCCTAACTGTAACCAGTTGCTAGTGAAGTTCTAGTACGCCCCTGGTACTATTCGACATTTAAATCCGATATTTAATTCGAACTCATCTTTCTGGCGCATTCGTCATAACCTCTGTCGTTCCACGCTTCGTAGGTTGTGCGATGTGGAAGTCCTGCGTGTTGTTTTCATCTTGCAAGCGCGGGCGACGACACCTTGGTTTCTCGGTCAGGTACGGCACTTTTGAGAAGCTTTTCTGTCGATTTATTTAAATCTGGTTTAATCCCAGGCTTTCTAGTAGGATTTTATCGATAAACAATGTAGAAATTCCCGTATCGGCCATCTCGATTTGGTTTCGTTAGTTTTAGTGCTGTAGATGCGGGAATAACTCGCTAAGCGAGGATTTCGGGTGTTGGAAGCCATTGTGGTGATTGGCGTCTTGTGTGACGTCTTTCTGCCCTCTTGTTAGGAGGTAAGCATTCTTTATCAATTGCAGATGTTTTGCGCTTCACGTGGTCTTTATTAATTGCACTTGTGTATTATTTTGCTTTTTTATTTTTATCGGACTCGATTTAGTAGCTTAATTAATCGGCGTGACGTCATATTAATTAGGGATTAATAATTAAAGCTTATAGGTTTTTATATTCGGATGGCATAGTTTTCTATTTATTTGTTGGGTTTCGCGATTGATCCAATTAATCGTTTTCATTCATATCGGACTCGATTTTTAGCTTAATTGATCGGCGTGACGTCATAAATTGAGTTTTTGAAAAAGCACAGATTTTCAATGACATATAAATTTAAATGTGGTAACGTCAAAAGGGGGCCATTTGACTTTCCGGGAAATGATTCCTAAGCCGCCATTTTGATATAACATTGAAAGGGGAGTTTTATGGGAATTTAAATATATAGAAGGTGCTATTTAACATAATTGATTTGAAGCTACATCTAGAAAATTCGAAATCGATAGTCGAATGTTTTTTTAAGCGAAAATATACATCTCTATGAGCTGTATTTTCATCGCAACCTTCGAGTATGTAGTTTAAAGAGCAAACAAATGCCAGCCTTTGGCGAAATCTCGTGGCCACCTTGTAAACGGTAGGCCGTGATAATTTGACATATCTGTCAAGCTATTTGAAGGTTATAGTAGTAGTAAACTCTCTATTGGTCTTTTTCTTGAGAAAATTCAGCCAGAAAAGACCCCTATCTAGGCTTAGCAAGAGGTAGAGCGACCGTTCTACATTGGTTACACCTTGGTGGATAGAGATACTATTTTTGGAGCCTCCAGTATGTCGAGTATGTACTCCTGGGTCTCCGACCTGTACATGCACGGCTTTCCAAACCGTAAGTAGCATTTTTAATGACCCTGTATATCCACTTTTTTGCTGATGTCGATGTCATTAGTTATTTGGCTGTCATTTTCCTCATGTTGAGAATTGAATTTATGCCCTGTGGTAAAAAACGTTATTTTTCGGAGTTTTTTCAGAAGAAACTATCGCGTCTATAGGTAGTTGAAATTTGTTCTATACAGGGCATTAAAAATGCTTTAGCTTTACTACTTTCATCTTTGCCAACCTAAGAAAAAAATTTGCCCTACCGCGAAGTATATGTTGTTATTTTCTGATTGCATGCATGCCAACCTAAGAAAAAGGAATTATCACGGCCTACTATCGCTACGCAATGGCGAATAGCTCGTACGAAAATTCCCTAAATCCACCAACGTGTAAAATGAATTAATAATGAATGAAAGAAAAAGCTCCATAAGCGTGCATCTAGCCATAACGGTTCTCGTAATTACAAACTAGGTAGGTGGGGTTTTTTTCTATTATCTCTCCAGGTATCTGTGAAACAATGGACGCGAATAGGTAAAAGGCTGCAATAAATCGGTACGTATATACGTATTCGGTTACAAGGCAAACCTATTATTGCTTATAAATATTGATATGTACATGAATTACTAGAATTATGTGTTGTTAGAATTTAATTGCATACATATCATCTTATGCGGATGAAAAATAGTGGGTAGGAATGTGCTGTTACGTTACACCGTCCTACATAGCACATATCGTTGTTTTTTTCAAAAATAACATCGATGATATCGAAAGCTGGAATATCGATAAAGGGTACCGTCCCTAGTCCGATTTCCAAAATAACTTCGAAATTCCATTAACGGCCTTCACATATCTGTCTCGGCTAATGAACGTGCTTATCAGCATTAGACGGGTGTCTCGCGACAAAATTTTAGAGTTATTCGTTCTAGAAACGATAAATCGGCAACTTTCACTTTTTAATGCGATCTCTTTCGATTCTGGTACGATCTCGGGGAAGGGTTACGTAATTTTTTTAAGAGGAATATGCAACGTATCTTCGACCATTGAAGTGTGTAGAAGTAGGAAGTCAAGCTTGCCATAACGAAGGGCCGCGTTCCGTAGCTCCGTTAGTTACCCCGACTGCCCCTGAGCTTGAAAGTGTCAATAAGAAACAACATTTGCATATTCAACACAATCAAGCAAGGAAAAATCACAAGACTAACCCAAGCCAAGCGAAATAAACTCAATAAATAAGCCCAAATAATTTAATAAATATACAAAAGAGTGCAAATATTACATGGTCATGTCAAGGACGTGGCAACAACGCGAACAAGTCAATTTTCAATTATTGCATCGATCTGACTCAGAATAAGAAAAATATGTAGGAGCGAACCAAATCTAGCTCAGATTAATTCAAATAAAGCTAAAGCGTTCAATAAGCATTGGAAAATCTTCAAAAAAGTACCGAAAATGCATCAAAAAGTGGTAACACCATACTTATACTACAAACGCGTGCTTAGAGCCACAACAATTTTGACGTTCCTGATTTGGGGCCCAATGGTCATTTCTTCGATGTGGCGCCAAGCCAGCCATAATGAAAGAGTGCGTTCCGTAGTGCGTTCGTCCCCGACATTAAAATAAAAATAAAAAATGCAATATACTTTCGAACCCTTTCAATCTAGGAAAAATAAATTAATAAATATACAAAATGAGAGTATAAACAGTTGTTACTGACAAAACTGCCTTTATAATGAGTGTCACTTCTAAACTAATTTTATATTCTCTGGTTGTTAATGTCAAATGTCATAAAAGTGTGGACATGTAGAAATTAGAAATTGTTCGCATTATATAATTATTATAATAGTATTTTGGTAAATTCCGTGTTTTATTCTAACACAAAAAAAATTGGCAACAACGCGAACGAGTCAATTCGCAATTGTAGCATTGAATTGACTCAAATAGGAAACATGTAGCATCGAACCAAGTCTCCCTCAGACTAATTCAAATAAAGCTAAAGAATTTAACAAGCATTGGAAGCATCTACAAAAGAAACACAAAAATGCATGAAAAAGCGTTAACACGCATCATCAAACGCGTGCTTTAAGCCATTACAATTTTGACGTTGAAGTTCCTGATTTTCCGTCCAATGGCCACTTCTTCGATTGGGCATCAAGCCAGCCATAACCTAAGGGGGCGTTTCGTAGTCCATTCGTCACCCGGGTGACCTTGAACATTTATAGAATTTGAAACTGTTAAAAACGAAATAAAATAGCTTTGATTATTTTCTCATAAAATTCTTGAACCAATCAACCCTATCTAGGAAAAATCACCCAACTAACCCAAATTGATCGAAGGTAATCGAAATTAACTCATTAAATAAGTCCAAATAATGTAGTGAATATATCAAAAAGTGCAAATATTAAATCGTAATATCTAGGACTTGGAGCAACGCGACTATGTCAATTTTCAATGGTTTTTAAATGAGCTCAAACGGCAGGAGCGAGCCAAATCTAGCTCAGACTAATGCAAATAGAGCTAAAAAATTCAACATGCATTGAAAAACACACATTTTGGTAGCCGTAACCTACAATAAATAAACGAAAAATGCATTAAAAAACGTCAACACGCATCAGCAAATGTCTGAAACATGTGCTTTGAGACATTACAATCTTGACGTTCCTGATTTTGCGTCCAATGACCACTTCTTCGATTGGGCGTTAAGCCAGTCATAATGAAAGGGTGCGTTTTGTAGTCTGTTGGTCACCCCGAACTTGGAGCTAGCCCTAGCACGGCACCTAATGAGCCAAATGTATTATTTCACTTTACGCATGACCATCCGCTCGCTTCGCTCGCTACGGGGGCTCAGAGAACAGGAACTAACCAAAACTAACCCAAGACATGCCCAAAATGAGGAAAAAATTCTTTTTACAAACATAACCTTAAAAAATATATTAAAACTGACAGGAATTCAACCCCGGATCGCCGTATCACAGGCTTAGCATCTAACCACTAAACCACCAGAGTGGTTTCATACAATGCATTGCACCGCAAAGACATCGGTAAACTGAAGGCTCATTAGGTGTCGTGCTAGGTCTAGCTCTAAATAACACGCATTAGTAAATGTCTCAAACACGAAACATGTGCCTTGGGCCACTACAATTTTGACGTTTCTGATTTTCCGTCCAATGGCCACTTCTTCGATTAGGCATCAAGCCAGCCATAATGAAAGGGTGCGTTCCGTAGTGCGTTAGTCACCCGGACTGCCCCTGAGCATTTTGAAAGCGTTAAATAAGAAACAAAATTTGCCAATTCCTACAATCATTGAGCGACGATATATACCTACGTATGACTGACATAATACTAAATCATTCTTTTTTCATCGTAAATTACGCAATCTATCATTACTAAAAATACATGATGAATAGTCTATCGAAAGAATAGTCTGTGTGAAACAGAGGTACCATTTTATCTGAAACAGGGCCAAAATACTCCCGTCTAACAATAGTTTATAATGAAGTAATAGGCGAATAGGTTTAGAGATCATAATTGAAAAGGCTTGAGTATTAGAGGGTCTAGAAGCGTAATGCTTTGAGTTAATAATTATTTATAATTTAATTGAAATGTGGTTTTTCGGTTCGACTCGAGCCTTCTGTATATTAACCAAGCCAATACGGCACAATAATTAGTGCTTTCATAAAGTCTCTCATAACGACTTGATATAGATGAATTTCATAGCACGATGCATTTGTTATTCAAGATGGCGGCGCCGAAAGTGGGCAAGTAATTTTGAAGATTTTTTAACGTGATTTGGAATAAAACCAGGGCTCACCTAACTATATATTAGCAGACGAACAATGTAAGATGACGTCTCATCGCCATCTCTAATAGACATGTGTCATTCAAACTTCATAGTTTTTGCATATGACCGTAAAACTGAGGAATATTTTATGAATGACCGCCATATTGAAATATTTGACAAGTGTGCTGAAATCTTAGAAACGAATTGAGCTCACGACGGCCTTCAAAATGAGATATCACTCTTTCGCTTTAAAACAATAATTAGAGATGGCGACACTCACTAATATTATTTCATTTATGTGAATCAAAATTGACAGTTATACATTTCCGCTAATATTTCGCTTACTATGCCAGATATCGAAACAAGTGTCTAATACTAAATTACATTTAGTAGTATGTTGTATTTCCCGATGCTACTTAAGTAATTTGACATTTAAAGCCGTCAAATATGATGTATACAGCTGTCAATTTTTTATACGAGTGACACATGTCAAATTACTCTTAAATCAGTTTGACATATGTCATGAACTATATAATCTCATATTCGAGTCAGCATTAAAAACGAAGTTGATATAGTGAGGAGGGGCTCAAAAGACAAAAATTATACAAAATCCTGATTTACGGGAAAAAATTATGAATGTTTTATACGAACCTGTTTTAGCGAAATTCTCCTACAAAGGTGCGTCAATGCGCACGTTGTCGCACTAGTACAGGAAAGTGTCATTTGAAAAGTAGTCTAAATACACGCAAACAACTACAAATATTAATTGATTTTTGGTATTTTTTTTAATTGTAGAAAATCTCAAATTAAATATTTTAGCCTATCAAATACGTTTGGCAAGCCTGCAAGAGACTCATTCCGGTGTCACGTCACTGTCAACTTCAACTACAAGAAAAGGAGTTACTTCACGGTAAGACGGTTGAAATCTGGACATTTTTTCATATTTAGGGTTTTTTTTTGTTAGCAGTTAACTTCAAATCTTGCTTTTTAAGCTTCTCCAAATTTAAGTTCCGTATTTACTAAGTTTCTGGTTATAATAAAATTTCCTTTAACCAATTTGGCAACACTGTCAATGTATTGGCAGCATTCAATACGTAGGTAATTCCAATAATTGGGCCTTAGGTTTGGCAATGTATTAAAGGGAATATGAAGGTAACACTGCAGGTATTAACTGAAACTTGAATTGCAGATGATAGAGATGGGCTTGAGTCTTCACGAATTCGGCCCTGTCTTATGGTATGGTTGAATGTAGGTGTTCTGTTAAGGCCCCTATACAACATGCGTATTTCGAATACAGCCTTGAAGGACTGAAAATGTAGATACATGATCATACATACATTATCTTGACTGATTACTTACCCTAATAAACGGCCTCCTCGGTAACTCCGCCTCATCCTCCCCTAAATTACCGCATTCCCCATCTTCCTCGTTCCGTCCCAGTCCTTTTTCATCCACCATTGTATCTCATATTATTGTCACCTTAAATATATCACTGTAATCCACAACCAACTCCTCACTACCACCTCTAACACCAACAATTCTGGTGAATTTTCAAAAATTTTCCTCCACGAAAAACCAAAATTTTTTCTTAATTTTTCGGTCGAATAACCGAAAGATCACACCTCTTCCGCTTTTCATCCGATTTCCGCGGAACAAAACACCATCTGTAACCCGGACAACGTGCGCGGTGACAAAAGCGAATCGAATAAGCGCCGGGTCGCGGGACTCTAGAGATTGGGACCGCACTACACCGTTCGACGATAGGAACGATATTTCCACGGCACCCACGATTTTGTTTGCATTCGCCGGTGTGTTTTGTTATCATATCGCGCGCCGCTCTTTTGTTTTCGTTGTGAGTTGTGAGTCATTTGTTTTGGGACGTCGCGAGACGCTCGCTCTGTAGTTTACGGTCGGCGACGACGGGTTCATTTTCCTTTCGGTTTCGAGTACCGGCACAACACAATTAATTTTTTTAAGCCGTAACTAATCCAGACCTAGCCCTCAGAGATTATTTAGACGTATAATAAAACGCTCTACTTTGTATAACTAAATATCTATATTATACAAGAGATATTATATTATTTATAATAATTATTATTAACAATTGATATAATTTATAACAGGAAAGTTCAGGGCTGGACTTACTTACCACTAGGCCCCAGCCTAGGGGTGCACAATGATATGAGGTGCATTTTCTTGAGGGAATTTGCCAGACCATCCACCCCCCCCCCCCCCCACTTCCGATGGAATAAAGAAGGGGTGGCAGGAGCGTTCAAAATTTAAATCCGGCCCTGGGAAAGTTTATCAAGTAGTATCACCTAATCTAGCTATTAATTTGAATATTTATTAAAAGTTACATCCCAAGTCACGACGTATAAAACGACACTATTTTTTCGTTTTCAGGCCACCATCATCAAGTTTAATTTTTTAAAATACGGTCCTGTATTCCTTATTCGATTTATTCAATATTGC
Organism: Pissodes strobi; assembly: GCA_016904865.1. NCBI lineage: Eukaryota > Metazoa > Arthropoda > Insecta > Coleoptera > Curculionidae > Pissodes > Pissodes strobi. The sequence continues at coordinate 94,374 of MU185869.1, read as the reverse complement.
CAAAGTAAATGAAGACGATAAAAACAAATAAGAAGACAATGAGTACGAGAGGGAGAGAGATCAAATGTCCCGGACTCTCTTTTTTAATGACCGAGGACTGTCAACTTATCAAAATAAAGTACTGAGATTAGTATTTAGTGGCTTGATAATGGCTGCAGAAGACGAAACGTCGTATCTTAAGAAAAATTGCATCAGGATGTGTTTAAATTCTTGATATTGTTTTAAAAAAAGTTACAATGGAAACTAAAAAATAAAAGCAGTGAATTTCAATAATTTTTTTCGAGTATCTCCGTAAGTACTCGGAATCTTTCCGAAATCCTCATGCCTAGACCCGAATTTTTAGCACCCGGTAAATCAGGTATCCCAGATTCAAAGCCTTCGGGAACAATTATTAGTAAAAGTGTGAAAATATGTTACTTTGAGAATATTGAAAGGTCGATGGCAGTTTCGGTTTAACCGGAAGTGCTCCCAACTTTTTTATTTTAAATAGCATCCTGTGTATTTTTACATATTCGTATTCTGCTTTAAATTTCCTTTTAAATGATGGGTCACAACTTGACATTTGCATTAAAAATGGCGCTGATGTAGACATTTTTCAAGAAAATAAAATGGCCGCTCTGTGACATTATCAACCACATACTCCAAAATGTCCCTATTTTAAAAAAACTAATGTGACATTTTATTGCTGACAAAACTAAAATACAGACAATTTGAAGTTTGCCATTGATAACCTCACAGGGCGGCCATTTTAATTTTTTGAAAAGTGGCTGCACCAACGCCATCTTTAATGGAAATGGCAACTTGTGACCCATCATTAAAAATGAAATTTAAGGCAGAATGCGAATATTGAAAAACATATACAGGATGCTATTTAAAGTAAAAAAAAAAAGTTCGGTTAGTTTGGGTTAGATTTGATACTTACTCTCAAAATAATACAATTTTTACTTACGTTAATATCCCAAGTATCAAATTTGTTGTGATAATAAGGGGATTGCATTGCGTGTAGATCACCGGGTATGTATATAAATTAACCTTAACCCAAACTAACCTAAAAATGCTACTGATTTAGTAATAGTAAAATCGTGGGAGCAAGATAGGGCTGTTATCAGAAAAAAATTGAAGATCGGGAAAAATTGAAGAAAACAATTACTGAAATTTTGAGATTCAGAGGCCATTAATGAGACGTCGACAGTGTTGCCAAATGATCTTTAGATTCCAAAATATAGGGAGATTTGGAAAATTCGTCAAAACGTCATTTTTTGAATTGAATCTTGGACAAAAGCTTTAAAAGAAAAGTGTAACGTTAATTACGAACTGATCTGATACGAAACTCTTGATTATGGATTTATTACACCGGAACGTCGAGAAACAGATTGTAGCGATATATCGTTAGTCTATCCAGTATATATTTGAATATTCGTATTCTGCTCTAAATTTCCTTTTTAATGATGGGTCACAAGCTAACACTTGTTTTAAAGATGGCGCTCATGGAGCCATTTTTCAAAAAAATAAAATGGCCGCTTTGTGATATTATCAACGACAAACTTCAAAATTTTCCTATTTTAAAAATGGGTAATGTGGTATTGTTGTTAACAAAACTAAAATAGAACAATTTGAACTGAACCATTAACAATCTCACAGGGCGGCCATTTTCATTTTTTGAAAAATTGCTCTAGCAGCTTCATCTTTAAAGCAAATGTCGACTTGTGACCTATCATTAAAAAGGATATATAAGGCAGAATTCAAATATGCCAAAATATACAAAATGCTATTGAAAATAAAAAAGTTGGGCTAATTTGGGTTAGTTCTGGTTCTGATACTTACTTTCAAAATAATACAATTTTTTACTTACGTTAATATCCCAAGTATCAAATTTGTGGTTAAAAAAAGGGGGTTACATTGGATGTAGGTGTACTAGGTATAAAAATTAACCTTAACCCAAACTAACCTAAAAATGCCACTCATTTAAGAGTAGTAAAATCATGGGAGCTAGTCTTGGGCTGTTATCACAAAAAAATTGAAAATCACGCAAAAATTGAAGAAAACAGTTATTATTGAAATTCTGAATTTTAGTGGCCATTAATGAGACGTCGACAGTGTTGCCAAATGATTTTTAGATTCCAAAATATAGGGAGATTTGGATGGTCATTTCATTTAACGAAAGCAAAAAGCAAAAATGACTCTTGAACAAAAGCTTTATAAGAAAAATGTAACGTTAATTACGAACTGACAAAATTTATAATTATAAACTCTTGATTATGGATTTATTATACCGAAACGTCGAGAAACAGAGTGTAGCGATATATCGTTACTCTATCCAGTATATATTTGAATATTCGTATTATACTCTAAATTTCCTTTTTAATGATGGGTCACAAGCTAACACTTGTTTTAAAGATGGCGCTCATGAAGCCATTTTTCTAAAAAGTAAAATGGCCGCTTTGTGATGTTATCAACGACAAACTTTAAAATTTTCCTATTTTAAAAATGGGTAAGGTGGTATTTTTGCTAACGAAACTAAAATACAATAATTTGAATTAACAATCTCACAGGGCGGCCATTTTGATTTTTTGAAAAATGGCTCTAGCAGCATTATCTTTAAAGCAAATGTCGACTTGTGACCTATCATTAAAAAGGATATTTAAGGCAGAATTCAAATATGCCAAAATATACAAAATGTTATTTAAAATAAAAAAGTTGGCTAATTTGGGTTAGTTCTGGTTCTGATATTTACTTTCAAAAGAATACAATTTTTTACTTACATTAATTTCCCAAGTATCAAATTTGCGGTGAAAATAAGGGGATTACATTGCGTGTAGATCACCGGGTATGTATATAAATTAACCTTAACCCAAACTAACCTAAAAATGCTACTCATTTAGTAATAGTAAAATCGTGGGAGAAAGTTAGGGCTGTTATCAGAAAAAAATTGAAGATCGCGAAAAATTGAAGAAAACAATTACAGACATTTTCAGATTCAGAGGCCGTTAATGAGACGTCGACAGTGTTGCCTAATGATCTTTAGATTCCAAAATATAGGGAGGTCTGGAAAATTCGTCAAAACGTCATTTCTTGAATTGAATCTTGGACAAAAGCTTTAAAAGAAAAGTGTAACGTTAATTACGAACTGATACGAAACTCTTGATGATGGATTTATTACACCGGAACGTCGAGAAACAGATTGTAGCGATATATCGTTAGTCTATCCAGTATACATTTGAATATTCGTATTCTGCTCTAAATTTCCTTTTTAATGATGGGTCACAAGCTAACACTTATTTTAAAGATGGCGCTCATGGGCTCCATTTTTCAAAAAAGTAAAATGGCCGCTTTGTGATGTTATCAACGGCAAACTTCAAAATTTTCCTATTTTAATGTAAATGTGCCATTACCATTATGACAGTTTATCGCAGACAAAACGTCCAAACGTCATTGGGAACCTCACAGGGCGACCATTTTGATCCTTAGAAAAATGGCTTTAACAACGCCATCTTATACGAATATGCCAAAAAAATCAAAATGTCATTTAAAATAAAAATAAAAAGTTGGGTTAGTTTCGGTTACTTCCAAAATAATACAATTTTTTGCTTATGTTAATATTTCAAGTGCCATATTTGTGTTTTAAATAAGGGATTCCATTTCCATATGTATACCATTCAGACTTAGACCAAACTAACCCAAAAGTTCTATTCAATTAGATATTAAGTTCACAGGAGCCAGTCTTGGACTGTTATCAGGAATAAAATCGAAGAAAACAATTATTATAGAACATCTCAGTTTTAGAGGCCATTAATGAGATGTTGACAGTGTTGTCAAATTGTCAAGCAAATGTCAACTTGTGACCTATCATTAAAAAGGATATTTAAGGTAGAGTACGAATATGCTAAAAAAAGGCATTTTAAATAAAAAAAAATTGTATTAGTTTCGGTTAGTTCTGATACTTACTTTCAAAATAATATTTTTTGCTTATGTCAATATTCCATGTATCAAATTTGTGTTTTAAATGAGGGGTTCCATTGGTGCTGAGATATGTATACAATTCAACCTTAACCCAAACTAACCCAAAGTTCTATTCATTTAGATATTAAATTCACAGGAGCCAACCCTGGGCTCTTATCAGAAAAAAAAATGAAGAAAACAATTATTACAGCAAATCCGAATTTTACAGGTTATTAAGGAGATATTGACAGTGTTGTCAAATTGTCTTCAGATTCCGAAATATAGGGAAATTTAGAGAATTCGTCAAAACATTGAAGTTTGGAAAATAGCTTTATAAGAAAAATGTAATGTTAATTACGAACTGACAAATTTATAATTATGAACTCCCGATGATGAAGTTATTACATCGAAACGTTGGGAGATAGATTGTGTTGATATGTCGTTACTCTGTTCAGTAAATCGCATTCTGCTTTAAATTTATTTTGTAATGATGGGTCGCAAGTCGACATTTGCATTAAATATGGCTGCATTTTTCAAATAAATAAAATGGCCGCTTTGTGATGTCATCTACGACATACTCCAAAATTTTCCTATTTTAATGTAAATGTGCCATTACCATTAATATGACAGTTTATCGCAGACAAAACGTCAAAACGTCATTTCCTAAAAAAAAGAAAGCGTTTCCTTGGCAGTATTGCCAAATTGTTTTTAGATTCCGAAATATAAGAAAATTTGGAGAATTCGTCAAAACGCCATTTGGAAGAAAAGCTTTATGTTCGTTAATTATGAACATTTTTAATCATACATTCATGAAGATGAACGTATTATACCTACCGAAACGTCCACCATGCCGCAAGCGCACTTCACCACACTACTGTGGAAATTATGTAACACGTGTAGAAAATATGTCTTTACCATACGAAGTGTAACAGTCCGAGACGTGTTCTATAGCTATTCCTCAATATGTCGGAATCTAGACCAATTTGGCAACATATATTTCGATTTATACCATATGGGTCTGAGCAAGGCAGATCATAGTGTTGCCAACTTTTCGTTTGGTTATGTACAAAAATCCCGTTTCAATTCAAAAATTAGGCATAAAACAGGTTCTTCATTTAACAACCTATGACTCGAAAGAAAAAGAAAGGAAATAATTTCAGAATTTTTCTTCTCGAAGCTCGAAGCAACATTCCCTTTTTTCCTTTTAGGTTAATATTTCCCCTATAAAAGGGAATTTCTTTCCGATTGGCAACACTGGACGAACATATGACGTAATCATAAACAGCTTCTTTATATTTCGGATAAGCACATGGACTATATATGGCACCTAGCGCCATCTGTATAGAGGGTGACTTACGAATCTTGAAAACGGTTTGAATTAAAACAAAATTAGCAAACAAACAATGCATAAAATATGTAATTAACAAGCCAAGTTTATCTATCAGTCTAGAACGTTTTCTAGGGTCATTAACCAGTAAAAAATTGAATTAAACGTGTGATATGCTATTATTTACGTTTTGATAACTACGTTTACCTTTCACATCGCCTTCCTTCGGGTCGTATAATAATATATAATATACGTCAGGGCCGTACTTAGGCCGATCTCAATCAACTCAAACTATCACTTAGACCTAAACGAGAAATAGTATAAAATACGCTATATAATTTATAGAAATGTTTTTTTTTTACAAAACTACTTGTTAAGGGAACTAGTTTCAGTAGACCTAAATTCGTGTAATATTCCTTTCAAATTTTGATTAGCGCAATGGTTTTACATACGTCAAAAACGAAATCTTATTTCAGTTAAGTTAAAGTGATATTATTCATATTCTAATAAGTCATCTAGGAATTGACACTGTCTTGATACATTGCCCATTTACGAGATCTTGTATAAATAACAAACGATGAATCATAATTTTATTCCAAAGAGACTTCTCTCTTCCTGATACTGCCCTGGCTGACGCACGTTGGAATCGCGTTAGACCATTTCCCGTTTTTCAGACATTTCAACATGGCGGCCCCTTTGAGCATTAGGCCCTCTTCACACGTGAACGTTATGTTCTCGCCGATCTTGTAGAAGAATTTGACGGACGACATCCGGCCACTGATGGTGGTACCAGGGTAGGAACAAGCCTGGACGCCTAAACGGGAAACAGTAAGTACAATAGTTTGCATTTTCTCAACAGGGATCACTTACATTTCGGTATTTTTCCGCTCCATCTCGAATTTTCTTGACACGCGATTATTGGCTGGCCCTCCATCATGTAATCGGGGTTGCAAGTGAATTGCACCACGTCTCCGGCTTTGTACGGCCCCGTGCCCTGAATGTAACCGTTTTCTGGAATCTTGGGGTCGTCGCAATGCACTTCTATGTAATAATAATGAAAAGTTGGCTTTGACAGAGTACACGTGTTAGAAGTGAATACTTCTTTACCGATTCGATAAGAGAGAAAGAGAGAGTATTTACTTCAAAAACGAATTTTGAAATGCTCAATAGTTGCTAAAGTATAACTTGCTAGTATTTGTTCTCATATTCCATTCAAATGAATTTTCTAAATACGTCCAAGCGAAAAGATGTAAACGCAGTTTGTGTTTGACTCGGGTTGTCTTAAGCTATGTAAACGTTCTAAATAAAGCGCCACTTTTGACCTACGACCTACTCGACCGAAACGACATCGACACCCCGAAAAAGTGCCTACTTCACTACCTACTATGTTTTTTTTTAATGAATTAAATTGGTTCGTCCCGAGAGTCGGTCCGTCATATTGCTGTCTCTTTTTAGCAGGTTGTTACGTCCATAAAGAAATTATACTGTACTGATCTGACATTCAAATTCGAATTTCCCTTAATTTTGTTTTTTGAATGAAATTAAAATTATGTGCGAGTTATTTAGTGATTTTGATTGATTTGTAAGGTTTCTAGAGAGATTTCATATATGTTTTAGAGTAAGTACATTGAACTTTTGAATTATGATGTTAATACGTAATACCAATTCCATGAGAGAGAAAGAGAGAGTCATATACGGCCAAAGAAGTATTCACTTAAAAAAAAGTAGGTTAAAGTGTTCATTTATTCGCTTCTTTTCATTGACAGACCTTCGCACGTAGGAAAAGGACTGGCCCAATCTCCGGTGGTCTGGCATACCGTCTCGGCGGGGCCTCTGAGGCCAAATCCGGGGTCACAACTGAATACGGCCTTGCCACCTACTTCTCTAGACACAACTAGGACTTTTAGGTGGGAACCCAGGTTGGTGCCTACGTCACCGCATTCTATACCTACAAAATTAAAGATAACCTATAAGTTTATTTACAAAATTCCGTTCAAAATGTTAATATTCAGTTTCAGTTTAGCAACACTATTTTCTCAATTCCGAAGAATAGGAATTCCAAGCTTTTTACGAATTTCCGCACGATAAACTCGTGAATTTCGAAAAATCGGAATTCATAGTAAGAATTCTAGAAACTCGAAATTATTTTCCAAGTTCCGCATACAGAAGGTCGAAATTAGTGTTTTCCGGAATTCCGCCAGGAAATTAGGAATTCTTAGTATGTTTTCTGAATTATACAAAGTTGAACTTCTTTGTGCCCGGAATTCCACAAGGATAGTCGAAATTCCAAGCTTATTTTCTGCATTACAGATGAAAGTTGAATAATTTTTGGATTAATTCGAGAATTCCGCAAAGTGACTCGCAGATTTGATGAGATAGCTTTGTGAATAATACAAAGCAATGCGGAAATCCCAATGTATCGTCTGAATTCCGTCAAATTGGAATTCTAAATTTTTTAACATAATTCTGTACAGAAGATCGGAAATCAGAGTTTATTTTATTTCCCCTTCTCAAATAATGTCAGAATTCTGAGTTTGAATAATTTCTGGATTAATTCGGGAATTCCGCAAAGTGACTCGCAGTTTTGAGATAGCTTTGTGAATTATACAAAGAATTTCTTAATTTTTGTAGGACAGTTAACAAAGCAATGCGGAATTCCCAATGTATTGCCTGAATTCCGCCAAATCGGAATTCTAAATTTTTTAACATAATTCTGTACAGAAGATCGGAAATCCGAGCTTATTTTATTTTCCACTCTCAAATAATGTCAGAATTCTGAGTTTGGATAATTTTTGGATTAATTCGGGAATTCCGCAGTGACTCGCAGTTTTGAGATAGCTTTGTGAATTACACAAAGAATTTCTTAATTTTTGTAGGACAGTTAACAAAGCAATGCGGAGTTCCCAATGTATTGCCTGAATTCCGCCAAATCGGAATTCTAAATTTTTAACATAACTCTGTGCAAAAGATCGGAAATCCGAGCTTATTTTATTTTCCATTCTCAAATAATGTCAGAATTCTGAGTTTATTTCAGCAAAGAAATTAAATATTCTTAGAGTATAGTGTCTCAATTCCACAATCGAAATAATAAGTCTTTTTACGAAATTCTGTCCAGAATGTCGGCATTTAGATTTCATTTCCTTACAAACCGTAAACAAAATCGGAATTCTTATTTTATTTTCTGAATTTCGCAGAAAAGACGGTCAAAACTCCTCGTTTCCCGAGTTCCACAAATAATTTTAAAGTTTTTAGGATATTTTCCGAATTCCAGAAGAATGTCGGAATTCTGAGTTTTTTTTCTCAATTATTTAAAAAAAGTCGAAATTCTTGATTTGTTTCCGGAATTCTAAAGAAAGTAGGATGTTTTTCTCGAATCACAGATCGGAATTATAAGTTACCTTTCTAAATTCCGTTAAAAATATGGGAACTCCCTGTTGGAATTTCGCAAAAAAGTTGAAATTCTGACTTTATGTTTAAGATTATGCGTAGAAAATCGGAATTGCTTGTTCTTTACGAAATTTCGCACAAAAATATCAGAAAAATCTGAATGCAGAATTTCATTTCACCCTTCGGCGCGAAATCCGGAATTCTTAGTTTCTTTTCAGAATTCCACACAGAGAGTATGAATTCTTAGGTCATTATTTGAATTGCACAAAAATATTGAAATTGCTAATTTTCCGAAATTCCACGAAGGAAATCGGATTTCTTGACATATTTCCAGGTTCCGCCAAAAAGGAATTAGGTATAGATTTATTTACGAAACTCAGCACGTAATGTCGGAATTCCAAGCATATTTTAAATTCCGCAAGCAGTTAAAATTCCAAGTTTAATTTGTGAACTAGGTA
>MU185869.1:34964-85253 GCA_016904865.1 Pissodes strobi | reverse complement strand
TATAGATTTATTTACGAAACTCAGCACGTAATGTCGGAATTCCAAGCATATTTTGAATTCCGCAAGCAGTAAAAATTCCAAGATTAATTTTTGAACTAGGTAAAGACAGTCGGAATTATTAGTAAAAACTCGAAATTTTGCACATAATGTCTGAGTTCCGAGTTTATTTTCTGAATTTGAGTTCCGCACAGAACGTCGAAATTAGTGTTTCCGAAATTCCGCCAGGAAATTAGGAATTTTTAGTTTTATTACTGAATTATACACAGCCGAACTTCCTTGTGTGCGGAATTTCGCAAGCATAGCCGAAATTCCCAACCGGTTTTCCGTATTCCAAATGAATTTCCGGAATTCTGCAACGTGACTTGCAATTTTGAGATAGATTTCTGAATTATGCAAATAAAATCTTAGTTTGTATACGATAGTTGGCAAAGTAATGCGGAATTCCAAATGTTTTCTGATTTCTCACATAATTTCGGAATTCTGCGTTTATTTACGGAATTCCACAATGAAAGTGAAAATTTTTAGACTATATTTTCTTAATTCCACAATCAGAATGATAAGTCCATTTTGATTTCATTTATTTTCGTTCCGCAAATAAAATCGGAATTCTTATTTTATTTTCTAAATTTCGCAGAAAAGAGGGTCAAAATCCCTAGCTTTCAGAGTGCCGCACATAATTTTAAAATTTTTATTTTATTTTCCGAATTCCAGAAGAACGTCGGAATTCTGAATTTGTTTTATCGATTATATAACGAAAGTCGAAATCCTTGGTTTCTTTCCGAAAATCGAAATAATTAAAGTAAAGTATTCGAAACACCGGCAGAAATGTCGGAATTATAAGTTACCATTCTGTTAAAGATATGGGAATTTCCTGTTTGTCTCTGGAATTTCGCAAAAAAGTTGAAATTCTGACTTTTATGTTTAGGATTTTGCGTAGAAAGTCGGAATTGCTTGTTCTTTACGAAATTCCGCACAAAAATATCAGAGTAGCGACGTTATTACATCTCTAGTTCCGCAAACAAAATCTGAATGCAGAATTTCATTTCTCCCTTCGGCACGAAATCCGGAATTCTCAGTTTCTTTTTGGAATTCCACACAGAGAGTACGAATTCTTAGGTCTTTGTTTGAATTGCACAAAAATATTCAAAATGCTAATTTTCCGAAATTTCACGAAGGAAATCGGATTTCTTGGCATATTTCCAGATTCCGCAAAATAGGAATTAGGTATAGATTTATTTACGAAACTCAGCACGTAATGTAGGAATTCCATAATTCCAAGCTTATTTTTAATTCCACAAGCAGTTAAAATTCCAAGTTTAATTTCTGAACTAGGTAAAGACAGTCGGAATGATTAGTAAAAACTCGGATTTCTGCACCCAATGTCTGAGTTCCGAGTTTATTTTCCGAATTTCAGTTCCACATAGAACGGCGAAATTAGTGTTTTTCGGAATTCCGCCAGGAAGTTAGGAATTTTTAGTTTCATTTCTGAATTATACACAGTCGAACTTCCTTGTGTGCGGAATTCCGCAAGCATAGCCGAAATTCCCAACCGGTTTTCCGTATTCCAAATGAATTTCCGGAATTCTGCAACGTGACTTGCAATTTTGAGATAGATTTCTGAATTATACAAATAAACTCTTAGTTTTTATACGATAGTTGGCAAAGCAATGCGGAATTCCAAATGTTTTCCGATTTCTCACATAATTTCGGAATTCTAAGATTATTTACAGAATTCCACAATGAAAGTGAAAGTTTTTAGACTATATTTTTTAATGCCACAGTCGGAATGATAAGTCCATTTGATTTCATGTATTTGCATTCCGCAAACAAAATCGGAATTCTTATTTTATTTTCTAAATTTCGCATAAAAGACGGTCAAAATCCCTTGCTTTCGGACTGCTGCAAATAATGTAAAAATTTTTAGTTTATTTTCTGAATTCCAGAAGAACGTCGGAATTCTGAATTTGCTTTCTCGATGATATAAAGAAAATCAAAATAAAGTAGGATTTTTTTCGAAGCTCCGCCAGAAATGTCGGAATTATAAGGTACCTTTCTGAATTCCGTTAAAGATATGGGAATTCCCTGATTGTCTCTGGAATTTCGCAAAAAGGTGAAATTCTGACTTTATGTTTAGGATTATGCGGAGAACGTCAGAATTGCTTGTTCTTTACGAAATTCCACATCAGAGAGTTTCATTTCTTCCATCGGCACAGAAATCCGAAATTCTTAATTTGTTTTCGGAATTTCGCACAGAGAGTACGAATTCTTAGGTTATTTTTTGAATTGTGCAATAATGTTGAAATTGCTAATTTTCCGAAATTCCACGAGGTAAATCGGATTTCTTGGCATATTTCCAATTTCCGTAAAATAGGAATTACAAATTTATTTACGAAACTCAGCACGTCATGACGGAATTCAAATTCCAAGCCTGTTTGTTTTGAATTCCGCAAGCAGTTAAAATTTGAAGTTTAATTTCTGAACTATTTCGAGCTTAATTCCAGACATAGTACGTATTTGAAGCTTATTTTCTCAATTCCGTAAACAAAGTCGCAATTAATTGTACATTTACGGAATTCAGCAAAGAAGTCGTTACTCTTTGTTTCCAGAATTTTAGAAGGCAAACCGGAATTTCAAGTTTATTTTCTGAATTACGCAAATGAAGTCAGAATAATGAGTATGAATTTGGCAAAGTCAACTGGAATTCTTATTGTGCTTGCGAAATTTCACAAAGAAAATCGGAATTGTTGGTACATTTTCGAACGAAATTCTTTGTGAAATTTGGCACGTAGTGCTACAATTCCAAGCTTATTTTCTGAGCTTTGCAAATGTCACAGGAGATTATTTTCTGAATTCCGCAAAAAGCGGGTATTCTTGCTATTTGAAATTTCGCAAAAAATACGGAATTCTTTATTTATTTCCTAAATTCCATGCGGAATGTCGAAATTCCGCAAATAAAATTTAAATTTTCAACTTGTTTATGGCATCCCTAGGGTATTAAATTTCTTCATCAAAGTCTTAGAATTCCGACTATGTCGGGGGAATTCCATATAGATTTACGTCAACCCAACTAACCTAAGAACCTATTCAACTGGCCCTCGAGCCCAAGCCTTGGGCTTTTATCAAGCTAGGAATGGAATTTATGTCGTACAAATATTCCGCTATTACTATCGATACTTCCGCCTCAAATACTTACTTTCGCACACGGGAAATGGGGCGCTCCAATTTCCAGAAGGCAAACACACTATTTCCGTCGCTCCTATTAGAGAGTTGCCATTGACGCAATAAAACTTCACTACGGTATTCATTTTCGTGCTTTGGGTGCTCGCCGTCAAACCGCGTCGATGAGGAAGTATCGGACAATGGACAGCTGAAAAAAAATTAATGGGACTGTTTAAGGATGCCCCGGATTTAGATCCAAGTGATTACGATCAATATCTCAAAATGTAAAAATATCCTCGAGCCTTCAAGTAATTAGATCTTGAAGTAGATATAAATGGCCGGTTCTGGACCCATCGCCTCCGGAGGAGGCGATGGTTCCGCTCCCATCTCTAAATGGTTAATTATTATTACCTTTGACGACTACTTCTACTGAATGCGTATATCTGGCAGGAGTTATGCATGTAAATAGGCCGGAATCGTCTATGGACGCATGGAAAATCGATAGCCTATATTCCAACTGGGAATCGCGACCTGGATCGGTTGTCCAGCCCTCCTGGTATCGTCTACAGCCAACCAAAATAAGACAAAGTACATATATATGATATTGCATCTGACTACTATGGTTCTCTTATTAATCTAATATCGTGGAAACATTTAATCGAACCCCGCCACTGAAAATAATACAAGCATCTCACGTTACCTGTAATCATGACTAACGTTCCATTTCGGTACCCCAAATCGTCTGATCCATAAACACTCCATATGGAGAATCGTGCCTGGATAAACAATTAGTTTTCCATCGTTTGATTGGGCTGAAAGAAAATGATTATTAAATTTCGGACCCATATTTACTATACGAGCAACGTTCTTACCAATAGGTCCCAGTTGGTGCCTAAACAAAATCGTGGGAGGTTTCTCCATTGAATAATCGTTCTCTTGATTAAGTCCGAAACAAGCTGGTTTGGGGCCATCCCATTCTCCCCCCATGCAACGTCTCTTCTTAGGGCCTAAGAGGAAGAGCTGTTCAATTAAGCTTTCAAGTATATGTGCTTACTATTACTTACCAACCATGGCATATTTTCCGATATCCATACATCTGGAAATCAGCTGTGCGCCTGCCGGAAACTCGATGACGTCTTCCTTGATTTGCTGATCGTTATAAAAGGAAATCACGTTGGGTTCTTGATTTCGGAACACGCAAGTGCTATTGCTAATGATCATTTGGGCTGCCATCAATTCGTCAGCATCTTAAAATATTGATAATGACAAAATATTGCTGATAGTAGCAGAGGATCGAATTTTATTATATATAAGTATGGTACTAGATTTTACCCACGAGAAGTACGATGCGTTCCCCAAGTGCCATTGGGCAAGCGTCATTAGAACAACATTAAAACAACTACCCAACTTACTTCTACTGTTCTCTATTTGTACATACACCACATCCCTTCCAACCCATTATACCACGCCCACTGGCTTGCTAGCAACCAATATGCTGCTGTAGACTGATTAAATTGTTAATTATTTTACCGCAATTCAACGATCTTCCAATCCAGCTGCCATCTTCGCAGACGATCTTCCATGTAGTCTTCTCACCCATGATGCTCTCAATGCAATTGAACGTCACCTCGCTACCATCGGGGAAGTTGTTTTCGTCGTCTACCAACGGCTCGCCGTTCCTGTATACCAGCGATCCCCGAACCCTAAAATACACACACCCTGTAAACAAATATATGATTTAACGTAGAGCCGAAATGAATGCACTTACTTCGCTGGCGGTCCGCAAGGCTTTCCATTGGAACTTCCATATTCAATGACTGTGATATCTCCACCCCTCACTATATCCTTTCCTCCCAGATAGTGAGTCTCGGGCCCAGACTCTCCTTCTTTTCGGCAAGTTGGATTTCGTGGATGTAACTCCCCTATAAAACAAAACACTACTGCTACTACCGTTGTGACATTCCGTTTTGGTCACTAACTGTAACCTGTTGTTAGTGAATTTTTAGGACGCCCCTTGGACCATTCGGGTCTCTGCTTGTAGTTCGACATTTTAATCCGATGTTTAATTCGATCTCATATCTCTCTGGCGCATTCGTCACAACCTCTGTCGTTCCACGCTTCGTAGGTTGCGCGATGTGAAAGTCCTGCGCGCTCTTTTCATCTTGCAAGATTTGATTTCGTTAGTTTAAGTGTTGTAGATGCGGGAATAACTCGCTAAGCGAGGATTTCGGGATTTGCTTTGTCTAGTGTTGGAAGCCATTGTGGTGATTGGCGTCTTGTGTGACGTCTATTTGCCCTCTTGTTAGGAGGTAAGCATTCTTTATCAATTAGAGATGTTTTGCGCTTCTCGTGGTCTTTATTAATTGCATTTGTGTATTATTTTGCTTTTTTATTTATATCGGACTTGATTTAGTAGCTTAATTAATCGGCGTGACGTCACATTAATTAGAGATTAATTAAGGCTTATATGCTTTTATATTTGGATGGCATAGTCATTTTTATTTATTCGTTAGGTTTCACGATTGATGCAATTAATCGTTTTCTTTCATATCGAACTCGATTTAGTAGCTTAATTAGTCGGCGTGACGTCATAATAATTAGAAATTAATTAAGGCTTATGCCTATAAGCATATATTATATTTGGATAGAATGGTCCTTATTATTTATTCGCTGGGTTTCGCGATTGTTCCAATTAATCGTTTTCATTCATATCGGACTCGATTTAGTAACTTAATTAGTCGGCGTGACGTCATATTAATTAAAGATTGATTAAGGCTTATAGGCTTTTATATTTGGATGGAAAAGTCATTATTATTTATTCGCTGGGTCTCGTGATTGACCCAATTAATTTTATTTCCGACGAAATGTAATGTAGATTTTCGATAATAATTAAGTAGTTCAATTTATTTGACCTTTCTGAAGCGGTTTAGAAGCGGGTGTAAAATTTAACCATTGATTATCACGATACCTTATCCAAGGCATCTATTGTCTACAGCAATAAGTTGCAACTAATGCCAAAACCGCTAATTTCATGGAATTTATTCTATTACCGAAGTTAGAATTGATGCAATGAGGAATTGTCGTTTTTATCTTTAATTTTAATAATTAATCGTGCAATTACCTTCTAGTTTCGTGTGGGTAATTGATTTCAACTATTAACTAGGCACTAAACCGGCAAACTCGGTTGTTAATTGTTAGGTAATGCAGTTTTGTTTATTATTAGTTTTCATTGCTAAGGGAAGCCATCAGATTGCGTTATTGAATGCAGATTACGTCATATTTTCATTAATTGTTGTTGCCTTATTGAACTTTTTTCTTGAATTATTAAAATAAAGGAAGAGATATTAATATTGGAAGGTCGTTCAGACTGTTTGTTTGTCAAATTTGTTTAGTACGATTTGTCATTAAATTATATTTTGTTCATTATGTGGACCATACTGTACTCTTTTATCAATATGGTATGAATATTATCTAGTACCAGATCTAGTACAATACATAAAATTTGTTTCATTGCTTTTATACAGTATGATAACCGTAGTTTACTATTGTTAGTATGGAAAGAATATTATTTTGTACCGGATTTAGTACAATTCTTTAAAACTATTTTACTGCTTTCTCTTCCGTATGATAACATACTTTATTAATGTAGCTCAATTATTATAATGTACTAGACTTAGTACAATTAATGAAATCCATTTTACAGCTTTCTCTTCCTTATGATAACACCTTTTATCAAGATAAAACAAATAATATATTGTACTGGACTTAGTACAATTCATAAAAGTGATATTGCAGCTTTCTTTTCTGCATAATAACATCTTTTGTCAATGTAGTACAAATGTCATATTGTACTCGACTTAGTACAATTCATAATAGTGATTTTACAGCTTTTTCTTTCGTATGATAACACCTTTTATCGATGTAGTACACATATTCTATTGTACTGAACTTAGTACATTTCGTAAGAATCAATTTTATGACTTTCTTCTTCAAGATAACGTTGTTGTTCGTTTATCGATATGGTGCAAGTGTTACACTGTACCAGACTTTGTACAATCTATTTAATTACATTTATTCATCTTCTTTTTCCGTACTATCGCTGTCATTTATTGTATTTAACGATTATGTACGATTATTTCGTTGTGCCGAACTTGGCTCAAATTCTTGGACTTGCTTTAATATTATTTTTAACGGATGATGTCGGCTTCCCTTGGGCGACCTGAACCTTTTTATTTTCTGCATAATTAATATTAAGTTATAGTTGTTGTAGTTGTAGTACTTCGATTGCTCTAATATGTTATACGGTGGTGCTCTTTCTCTCATTTATTCTATGTTTTCTTTCAACTTTTGGTTCATTTTTGAATTTGACTAAAAAAGGGGAAAACCATATCTCTTTAATCCGAAATTTGAAACTCTGATAAATTATTCTTTTGAAAAGAACGTATATAATAGCAATCGATTCACATATTATTGTGACTCGTTACTAGGGAATGTTTCCATTCTTAGGGTCCACCCACCCGCGGCTGGGATTCTCTAGCTCTTCCATCCGGTTAGAACAGTTTGAACTTTGTAGTCCACTGACCCGGCGTAGTCTGATAGTCTACTTGACCAGCTAAACTTGCTGGAAGTTCGTTGAGAACTATGCAATAAATTCTGTGACAAACGGATTGGAGGAGAGTAAAAACAATTGTAAATGACGTAGGCGTTTAATTAAGCAAATTCAAAATTACTTACCCAGCAAACATTCTAAAGGTTGTGCGCTGGAAGGATTGTAATCTTCCTCACACTGAAACGTAACTGACGAACCATTAGCTATAGTAAGGCCTGCTCTATACCCTGACATGTATTGGCCATGGTAAATTTTAGGCAGCGAACAAGGAGCTAAAATTAAATTATTAATCCTTTAAAGCAGATGGAGTCAGAACCTCTACGAAGACCACGTCAACTAGAAAAAGCACAAAACTAAATATTTTCCAATCGTGCTTACCAGGTGAACACTCGGGAAACATCGTGACCGCCCACTCTCCGTGATAACATCGCATATTCGTCGGTCCTTGTACTTGATAACCTTCCTCGCAACTGAATTCGACCACTTGACCGTTTTGAATTTCGGTTGTGCTATTTATCGGCGACTCAGAGTCCACGCTTGAGTTGTTTTCTTCTTTATGCAGTTTGTAAATTCCGAATGAGGTTTCGGAGATATAGCAAGGTACTGCACAAGAATTCATATATTTAATGACGTAAGTTTAATGACGTAATATAATTTGAATCAGAGTAGATCACGATACCTCTTCATATTAAACAGCACCCGGATCATCATGGGACGCAACTCTCAGGACTATAAAAATTAATTAACTTTTGTTAAGTTAAATATGACGAAAGGTAATACTTGTAGTTTTGAACGTTGCTACCCATGATGATCCGGGAGCTGTTAAATATGAAGAGGGATCGTGATTTAATCACATTCAAAATTATTACGTCTTTAAATTATAAATTACAGAAATTGTGACGCATATGAAAATAATAGGGTTAAATATCCTAAAGTATAATAAAAAACGAGTCACCAAAATATATATACTGAATGGATTTAGATTACATAAGCAGTCAATAAAAAACGCCGTAGACATTTTTGTCTTCATTAATAGAATAGACTCTCCTCATGATTGGGCAGACAGACAGGCCGGGTTATATAGGACAGGTCAGACAGGACAGGTCGGACAGAACAGGTCAGACAGGACAGACAGGATAGACTAGACAAGTTAGACAGGATAGGTCAGACAAGATAGACAAGACAGACAGGATAGACAAGTTAGACAGGACAGGTCAGACAGGATAGACAGACCTGTTTAAGCTGTATACAGACCTGTATTCATAAGAGGGTTTTCTCTCCAAGGAATTTTTTTGCTTATGCTATTGTTGTCTCTAATATATCTAGGAAGGTTATTGAGTAGATATATCAGCTATATAAGGTTTTATACTGTAATGACATTTTTAATATTTTACTTACTTATATTGCACATTGGTTTGTTTGGCTTCCACCTTCCTCTAACGCATTTAGCGGTTTTATTTTCTGCCATGTTGGGTATATAGCCCTTTCCACACGCCAGCCGAACTATAGTACCAGAACCGAAGGTTGCATTTTGATCTTTTCCTGAAAACGACCAAACAATGTCACACATATATAGTAATCTGTGTTCGTAATGCTAAATAAAGCACACTTAATTGAAACTTTATGAATCATGATGAGAAAATTAATAACAATTAATACATCGAGTATGACTTACTTCGGAAAATCAGTGAACTGGGTGGTGCAATAAATGCTTTATAGTATTAAGCTTAACCTTCAACTTACCATGCTTGACAAATTCTATATTGACGTAGGGTTCATTCTGTAATGCTTCACATGGACCGCCTCTAGTTTTGTTGTGATGATTTTTCGGTTTTTTCGTAGGCGTTATTTCATTGTCCGGATCTGGTAAATCTTCGACATCTTCGTTTCTTCCTTTGTTACCCCGTCTAAAATATAAGCTCTTTAGTTTATCACAAAATATATATTGCATTCGATTGAACACATGTTTACCTTAAACTTATCTGCGAGCCAGCACTTTTATGAATAGATCCGACGGCCCTACTACCACCACCGCCTTTCAGAGCTCTCTTAGTCCTAAAATTGTTTCTGCGTCTTTGGTATTGGTTTATGTAATTTCGCAACAATATTTGACTTATTTTTCTCGGTTTTCTACTGTGGGGCTTGTCCCACTCACTCTTATACCCTTTTACTTTGGAAATATTCCGATGATCAAAGAGTAGAGGGCCAAAGTCTGCATACCTTAGGTTTCGACGCACCCTCTTCAAATGGATATGCTTTGGAATCATAAAATCGTCTGTTTGTAAGCTGCGCCTGAAATCGTATCTTCGAAAATGGTTTCCATCATTAGAACGTTTAATGAAAAAGTTGTCTCCAATACTTCTTTTTTGTCTGATGTCTCTATTTATGCTTTTGGTTCGTCTTCTAAAACCTGGTCCATCGTAGGTTCGATAATGATAAATATCGTGGGGATTTGCAATAAAAAAATTGTTTTTCACGATATCTCTTTTCAGTCTCTCAACGTCGTTCCTGTGTCGAAAGTTGTGCCCATCATAACCGAAGATATATTTCTCCAGAGAACTTTTTTTGATGTTCGTTCGTTTAAAATGCCTATTTGCCCTTACATTTTGATTCAGAAATAAGTTACTTTTTGAAAATATACTTTTCCTTCTATTTGCTTTCAACCCACTTACTTTCGGGAAAACTTGCTTGAAAAACATACCTTGTCTATCAGGTTTTATATCGTCGATGAAGTTGCGATGAGTGTTTCTTTTTCCTCTCTTTTTGTACACAATCTCGTGATTTCTTATAAATGCCCTCTTCAGTTGCTCCATTGCAATAGATCTTCTTCGTCTGTTCCATCTAAATCTTGGATGCTCACCTGGAATACACCTACAAGCAATAATTGTCGTATTTCTAAAAGTATTGAGAGAATGAATTCGGCGCACGAAGCTTTGTACGACTACTACAGCGTAAGTATTTCATTGATCTCGACTCTAATTATTTATTAACTAACTGGTTTATTTTCAAACAAACATCTATATTCATCAATTATTTTTATTTCTTTTATGTTCACTCGTAGTAGTCAAATATCTACCATACTTCGAATATTTTCCATTTTTTACCGAAAACGGCATTATTCATTAATTTGAAGAAAAGTAATTTTTAGCTTTTTGGCTTAATTTTGGGCATTTTTATAAAGTAGTAGGTGAATTGATATGGGTAATTCGTGCCTAAATATATGTGTTTTTAAACCTTTTAACCTTCCCTTTAATTTGATGTATAACTCGGTATATTTTAGAGCGATTTTAAGTTAACGTCTTTTGAGCACTATAGCTCCTTTATGATAATCGATACAAAAATTCCGATTCGATTTTTTCATTCGTTGTAAAATTCCCTCTAATTTGATGTATAACTCGATATATTTTAAAGCGATTTTAAGTTAACGTCTTTTGAGCACTATAGTTCCTTTATGATAAGCGATACAAAAATTCCGATTCGATTTTTTAATTCGTTGTAAAATTCCATTTAATTTGATGTATAACTCGATATATTTTAAAACGATTTTAAGTTAACGTTTTGGGCGCTATAACTCCTTTATGATAAAGGATACACAAATTCTGGTTCGATTTTCTGATTAGATGCAAAATTTCCTTTAATTTTATGTATAACTCGATATATTTTAAAGCGAATTTAAGTTAACGTCTTTTGAGCACTATAACTGCTTTATGATAAGCCATACAAAAATTCCGATTCGATTTTTTCATTTGTTGTAAAATTCCATTTAATTTGATGTATAACTCGATATGTTTTAAAAACGATTTTAAGTTAACGTTTTGGGCGCTATAACTCCTTTATGATAAACGATACAAAAATTCTGGTTCGATTTTCTGATTATATGCAAAATTCCCTTTAAATTGATGTATAACTCGATATATTTTAAAGCGATTTTAAGTTAACGTCTTTTGAGCACTATAACTGCTTTATGATAAGCGATACAAAAATTCTGATTCGATTTTTTAATTCGTTGTAAAATTCCATTTAATTTGATGTATAACTCGATATATTTTAAAACAATTTTAAGTTAACGTTTTGAGCGCTATAACTCCTTTATGATAAACGATACAGAAATTCTGGTTCGATTTTCTGATTATATGCAAAATTCCCTTTAATTTGATGTCTAACTCGATATATTTTAAAGCGATTTTAAGTTAACGTCTTTTGAGCACTATAACTGCTTTGTGATAAGCGATACAAAATTCCGATTCGATTTTTTAATTCGTTGTAAAATTCCATTTAATTTGATGCATAACTCGATATGTTTTAAAAACGATTTTAAGTTAACGTTTTGGGCGCTATAACTCCTTTATGATAAACGATACAAAAATTCTGGTTCGATTTTCTGATTATATGCAAAATTCCCTTTAATTTGAAGTATAACTCGATATATTTTAAAACGATTTTAAGTTAACGTCTTTTGAGCACTATAACTGCTTTATGATAAGCGATACAAAAATTCCGATTCGATTTTTTAATTCGTTGTAAAATTCCATTTAATTTGAAGTATAACTCGATATATTTTAAAACAATTTTAAGTTAACGTTTTGAGCGCTATAACTCCTTTATGAGAAACGATACAGAAACTCTGGTTCGATTTTCTGATTATATGCAAAATTCCCTTTAATTTGATGTATAACTCGATATATTTTAAAGCGGTTTTAAGTTAACGTCTTTTGAGCACTATAACTGCTTTATGATAAGCGATACAAACATTCCGATTCGATTTTTTAATTCGTAGTAAAATTCCATTTAATTTGATGTATAACTCGATATATTTTAAAACAATTTTAAGGTAACGTTTTGAGCGCTATAACTCCTTTATGATAAACGATACAGAAATTCTGGTTTGATTTTCTGATTATATGCAAAATTCCCTTTAATTTGATGTATAACTCGATATATTTTAAAGCGATTTTAAGTTAACGTCTTTTGAGCACTATAACTGCTTTATGATAAGCCATACAAAAATTCCGATTCGATTTTTTAATTCGTTGTAAAATTCCATTTAATTTGATGTATAACGATATATTTTAAAACGATTTTAAGTTAACGTTTTGGGCGCTATAACTCCTTTATGATAAACGATACAGAAATTCTGGTTCGATTTTCTGATTATATGCAAAATTCCCTATAATTTGATGTATAACTCGATATATTTTAAAGCGATTTTAAGTTAACGTCTTTTGAGCACTATAGCTCCTTTATGATAAGCGATACAAAAACTCCGATTCGATTTTTTAATTCGTTGTAAAATTCCATTTAATTTGATGCATAACTCGATATAGTTTAAAACAATTTTAAGTTAACGTCTTTTGGGCGCTATAATTCCTTTATGATAGACAATACACAAATTCTAGTTCGATTTTCTGATTATATGCAAAATTCCCTTTAATTTGATGTAAAACTCGATATACTTGAAGCGATTTTAAGGTGGTGCTCTTTTACCACTATGCGTAGTAGCCCGGAATTGGTTTTTCTCGAAAACTATAAGAGCTATATGTGCGCACATAGTGCCAAAAGTGCCTTCAGCATCCCGGCTGATAACGATCTCTATAATAAATATATATTTAGCAAAAAACATGGTTATGGTCTTTTTGGGCCATGACTTAGACAAAAACCATATGCTTTTCAGGAGATGTGCTTTTTGATGCATGATCTTCGATTGTACTAAAAACGTTTAACAAAAATTCATACACATGCAGACTACATACTTTTTAAACTAGGTACGCCTAAAACCATGAAATATAATTCTAAATTATTTTCAGTTAAATATGCACATATTTAATATAGCTAAGGCATAAGATATATACGTCAAATTTTCCTCCCTAAGGCGGTATTTAACGAACTAAAAAATTAAGTCGATTTTTTGAATAATTTGGGGTATTTTGAAATTATTTTAGATTATACTAAAACGTTTAACAAAAATTCATACACATGCAAAGACTATATAGTTTATAAACTAGGTACGCCTAAAACCATGAAATATAATTCTAAATTATTTTCAGTTAAATATGCATGCGTTTAATATAGCTAGAGCATAAGATATATGACCCATCGTTTCCTTCTCGAAGCAGTATTTAACAGGCTACCTGATAGAACCCCATAAATACCAGACTCCGTTTAAGTGCAGATTTTTTGAGTAACATTTGCCTTTAGTCATTTAAAGCTTAAATACCTCTAAGAGTTTACTTAAAATTCTTGAAAGTGTGTTTTTTTTTTACCTAAATCAATCAATACTTTCTGAAAACTCAAGCTTCTTAAATTTAGTATATATTTTAGCACATCATCATCATTTAAAATAAAAAATATAAATGTTATATCCGTAGCTGATTTACACCTTAGATTTATACACCAATACAATGCTCGTCTTAAGTATGCCCTGTCCATATTTCGATTTTCAGGGCAAGTGGTGCCAGGAAAAACCACTACACATTCATCAAAACATTAGTTTAGAAGAGCTGATAATTTTTTTAAACGTTACTTCTAAAAAAAATAATTAAAAACATACAAGGTTTTCTCGAATGTGATTTGATTTTCGAAAATTAGAATTTGTATATAGTTTTATGAATTCCTGCATGTAAATATGATTTAATAAAGCTTTTACTTACAGTTTTATTTTTGTTTTGATTTTGAGTTCGACTTGTCACATGCACCAATATTTTTATTTTTAGAAGTTGTTTCAACAGGCTTGTGTCTTAAATTTAATATGCGAAAAAAATGTATTTATTTGGTAGCAAATTAGTTGCTAACCGAACTAACCCAACTACAGTAGTCTTTAAAGTGCCATCCAAATGCAATCCGGGTGATGTTTAATATTCAGTGGGATCGAATATATCTAAGGAATTTTAGTAGAGTTCTTTATGAATTTTAAGTTATAATTTGTTACTACTGGTACGTACTTGGGCAATTCGTTTGGGCTCCATCTACCGCCTACGCAAGTTGCGCCGCTTGGTCCTTCAGAGAGAACAAATCCCTTTTCGCAGTCATACATGATTTGTTTATTGTTTGCCACTTTTTTCACGTACGGCCTGTAATCGTACAAACCCATGTTTCCAACTAGGAGTATTTTACCATTTTCTACCAATCCTGGATATGGACAGAAAACTGAAAAGGATACGGCAAGATTTAAGCATTTAGAGGTATGGGCCTTAATATTAAATTATTACCTTCGTCACAGCGCGCTGGTACTCCAGTCCAGTTCCCAAACGAGCACTCTATGAATTCTGGACCTTTTAACTCGTAACCATCTTTGCATCGGAACTTGGCTTTCATGCCGTGCTTCATTTCTGGTGCGACGACCATGCCGTGTCTGGGTGATTTTGGCAAGCTTTGGCATCTACAAGAAATGAATTATTAGAAGCAGTAGAGATAGTATGTATGTTCTGTGCCCTCCGCCGCGGAGGGGTTGCGCAGTAGAAAAAAATCGTCCACGTGGGCTACGCCTTAAACAGCTTATACTCCTTATACAGCTTATACAGGTCATGTCTGACCTGTCCTGTCTAACCTGTCTATCCTGTCTGACCTGTCCTGTCTAACCTGCCTATCCTGTCTGAGCTGTCCTGTAATGGCGTAGCTCACGTGAACGATTTTTACTACTGCGCAACCTTTCCGCGGCAGAGGGCCCAGAACATAGATACTATCTCTACTAGGAGCTTATGTGATCTTTATATGTATTAGAACACTCACTTTGCAGGCTCGCACTTAGGCATTTGCGTCCAGGTTCCGTTGTTGCACGTAACATCGAGGTGGGTAGATATAAATTCGTATCTCGGATCGCAGTCTACAGCCAAGATTTCGCCGTGCGTTACGACCGTTGAAGTTGGGGCGGTATCGTTCCTGGATAGAAGAATCACTCTGCCTTTGGTTACGTGAGGAACAACAC
This sequence comes from Pissodes strobi, assembly GCA_016904865.1. Taxonomy (NCBI): domain Eukaryota; kingdom Metazoa; phylum Arthropoda; class Insecta; order Coleoptera; family Curculionidae; genus Pissodes; species Pissodes strobi. The sequence continues at coordinate 69,564 of MU185869.1, read as the reverse complement.
AAGGAGCTGCAAATAGAATAACAAATGTAAACAGTACCTTACTTGTGGTAAATTAGGATTACCTAGGCATTTAGGTAATGCGTATCGCCATTTTCCATCGATTTGGCACACTGTTGAGGAATTTCCTTCTAGCAGCATTCCTTCGTGGCATCTAAATATGATGGAAGCACCTAGGCCTGTACCTCCTTCTATATTTTCCAGCCATCCGTTCCATAGTCGTCCTGGATGTCCACAATTGATTTCTGTCAAAGCAATGAAATGATATAATAATATAGTAAAGATCATAAGCATAGCATCCTTGGCTCAATATTCTTAGAGCACACGCCTTATTAAAAGTTCATAGAAGAATGAGCTAATACTACTATACTTGTTTGATGCCATTGATCGTTACCTTTGCAAACAGGCTGCGTATTGCTCCACTTCCTGTCAGCACCACACCTCCTAGTACTTTCTCCTACCAGCGTGTATCCGTACTTGCACTCGTATCGCACAACTGAATTGTACGAGCACGACGTGTAGATGGCCTTGCCGTGTCGGGGATTCTCCGGAGGGGGGCACTGCACCGCTGTCACCACTACGCAGCATCGACCAGTTAATGGAATATAGTCTTTTTAGGGGGTTAAAGGATATAACTGGGGGCACTAAGGGTCTATAAGCTGATGATGGATGGATTATGGTATGTGCAATGAGTACATACTAATTATTATATTATTAACAACAATAACTATTAAATTGGTAGTGCTAAAAATCTAGAAATGATTTGATCAATAATGACCCATTGACTTCACTCTACTTAATGGAATGTATTAAATATGATTGTTTATGTATTTGTGTAAGCTTGTATATGTTGATTAAAGGGTAACTGAGAAACGCTTATGGCCTATTGTACCAACTGTGTAAACACATTCATTATCTTGGAAGGTTTATAAACATGGATATCATGTTAAACAACTTTTACAACTAGCGGTATGGAATAGAAACTTATATGTAGCTAAAGGTCAAATCAGGTCGAGTATATAATATTATCTACTCTACTTACGAACACAGGTAGGCAACTCTTTGGGCGTCCACGTCCCGTCGCTCTGGCAAAATCTATCACCTCTTCCGACCAGTTCGTACCCTTCTGCGCAATGATAAGTGATACGGCAGCCGAACGTGTAGCACTCCCCTGCGTGCCATCCATGGGAGAGTTCACTGGGCGCACCACAAGATCTTGCTAATAACATAAATACAAATTTTAAGCAAGACGTTATTTAGTTAATATTCAATTAACTATCTCGCAAGTGAATTTAGAAATTAAACCTTAAATTTCCACTACTGAATACATAACTGATTGTAAACTACTGTAGTCTTTATAGTGGCATCCAAATGTAATCCGGGCGGTGCTTAGTATTCAGTGGGATCAAATATATCTGAAGAATGTTATTAGAGTTCTTTGTGAATTTTAGGTTATAAGTTGTTACTTCTGGTACGTACTGCGGCAATTCATTTGGACTCCATCTACCACCTACGCAAGTTGGGTAGGTGGTAGATGTGTTATTATGATAAGTATTTTGTCATTTAGTCTGGGAGATATCTTAATAATAATATATTGTGCGAGTCAATAGAAAATAGCTTTATAATATTCATCCTTTAAACGATAATAATCCTTTGTAAATGATGATGATTTTTATATATTGTAACGGCAAAGTGAAATTAAACAGCGGTCGTGTTCTATTGCTAGCTTTATTTCAACTGACTAACTCTCGGGTCAAAAATGATGATCTAACAAAAACCGTAAATATACGTTTTTATCTCCCGGATCGGGTTACATAAGCTAAACACGCAGTGATACGAATCACCTATGCCTTCCAAAGAAATTATTAGTTTTTATGTAGACTAAACAAACCAAAATATTATCTACTGAGTGTTATAAGTATATGTGGACAACAATTTAGAAAATAATGAAATGATGTTATAACAATATACCTAATACAAATTGTAACTATATTCTATAAACGAAATTAATACAATGACATAATATATACTAAAACTAAGTATGTAAATAGGGGTTTCCGTTACATTCGGCCATCCTGCTCAGTTAGACGTCCTCGTCTTCTTCTCACGAATCTCTCGGTTCCCAGCTCTGTGAACAAAAATTAATACATCTGAGGTAGTATAAGTGTCGGAAGAAAAAGAAATGTTTGTTTATTTTTTTTATTTTTCTTGTCATTCATTTTTTTTATGCTTCATAGAGCTTTCAATATTATTATTAGGTTTATATAATATATACATATTTTGTAATGCTTAATAGAACTCTCTTACTACGTACTTTTGGTTTTTATACTCCTTTAGAGTTCTGATTTTATTTATTTTTATGCTCGCATTAGAGCTCTGATTTTATTTATTTTTATGCTCCTATTAGAGTTCTGATTTTATTTGTTTTTATGCTCGCATTAGAGCTCTGATTTTATTTGTTTTTATGCTCGTATTAGAATTCTGATCTTATTTGTTTTTATGCTCGCATTAGAGCTCTGATTTTATTTTATTTCATTTTATTATTATTTTTCTTTTAATATATATTTTTTTAATCCTCTAAGAGAACTATAAGTTCGTCTGTACTATTTACTGCACTATCTGAATGGGACTGTTCCCAAATTCCACCAGTATATATTTTTAACTGGTCTACTGGGACAGTGTCGGAGTATTTTTTTATACCCTTTCATGTCTTTTAGAGCTGAAATTGTATAACTGTCATTTAAATGAACCTTATTAATGTGGTATTTTCCACCAAATTTAATACCTGTTTTCTACACACTTCTTTATGTGCATTTCCTGAACCAGACCAAAGTACTTTATAAAATTTTGCAGGGTTTCTTTTTGAGTCAAAATTTTGTTTTATTTTTAATGCTTGTTTATCCATTTACTTTTACAATTTGTGAATCTTGTATTATGTCTACCTCTGTAGTAGTGGGGTCTAAATCAGGGTGTTTTTGTTGATCAAACTCAAACATTAATAATGAGGTGTCATCCCTGTACTAGATTATGTAAAATTATTTATACCCCATACTGCATCGGGTACAGTAAACATATTCGCTTTCGTCAGACACACCAGTATTAATGGCAGCTGTTAAAGTTAGGTTATACCTTTCCACTTGACCATCCGAACTGTACGAAGCTACAGCGTTTAGAATATGTTGAAACTAGTATGTTTGAGAAAACTCTTTAACCTGTTTACTTTTGAAAGCTTTTCCGTAATCTATTTATTATTTTATTTTATTTTATTTTATTTTATTTTATTTTATTTTATTTTATTTTATTTTATTTTATTTTATTTTATTTATTTTATTTTATTTTATTTTATTTTATTTTATTTATTTTCATTTCATTTCATTTCATTTCATTTCATTTCATTTCATTTCATTTCATCTCATCTCATCTCATCTCATCTCATCTCATCTCATCTCATCTCATTTCATTTCAATCCCACTTCTGAAATGTAACGGCAAAGTGAAATTAAACAGCGGTCGTGTTCTATTGCTAGCTTTATTTCAACTGACTAACTCTCGGGTCAAAAATGATGATCTAACAAAAACCGTAAATATACGTTTTTATCTCCCGGATCGGGTTACATAAGCTAAACACGCAGTGATACGAATCACCTATGCCTTCCAAAGAAATTATTAGTTTTTATGTAGACTAAACAAACCAAAATATTATCTACTGAGTGTTATAAGTATATGTGGACAACAATTTAGAAAATAATGAAATGATGTTATAACAATATACCTAATACAAATTGTAACTATATTCTATAAACGAAATTAATACAATGACATAATATATACTAAAACTAAGTATGTAAATAGGGGTTTCCGTTACAATATTTTATAAAGTAGAAGCACCTGGACGTATGTTTAGTGCTATAATATTCCTACATATAAAATGGCACTTCTACAAACATCAATTATCACAACTACTTATCTAGTTGACAATAGATTATTAATCAAACTTACGTTCGCAGGCTATGTCAGGTCCATACCATGACGCTTGACCGTCGATAGCCAAGCACTTGGCTCTAGGAAAGCCGTTGGTTGTGTAGCCGGTATGACAGTAGTACTGCAACGTGGAATCTAGGTCGAAAGTACCTTGTTCGGGAAGAGCGTTGTGTCTTGCGTGGTCGATAGTAGGCGGGGACAAGCAATATACTAGAAATATTGAAATTATGTTCCAATAAATGCAAAAGTTCAGTTTCAAAGATTTTATTTATAGAATCGGTCCGAGAAATTTAGAAAGTGTTTGCACTTTTTGAAAAATATATGTTTTTGTTTTAGGCAGTTTGCCATAACTTGCAAGGCAGTACTGTGATGTAAAATCTTGAATAATGACCCTCTTACCTTCAAAACATTTTAAAATGACCCACTACATAATTCTATAAGTAGATATGCTATGTTGGTTCTACAACCACCACCATCCGACATATGGTTGCGGTAAATATAATTACAAGAGAATACAAAGAAACTAGATTTAGGTTTATCACATTTATTACAACAAGGCATGAAACTGTTAACAAAATGCAATATGAAATTTTCAAACATTAATATGTCCGGTTCACTCCTCAATTTTAGTTTCAAAACCCCCCAAAATTTAGCATCTCCTATTTTTCAATAGATCTTTATTTGTTAATAAAATCTAGACACTAAGGATTTATAAGTTGATGGTGGGTTAAATATGATATATTTAGATGTTATGAAAAAAGTGATGAAAATCTGGAGTGCTTCCTATGATAGGAGGTCCATCTACATGAATTCGCCAAGTAGATCGATAATAGTGAGCAAAATATGTCATTCTTATTTGCAGATCAAACATTTGTCTGTATTTAAAAGGGAGTTTTCGCCAAATACATAAAAGCCAGCAAATATAGATGTGTTAAAAAATATCTATTGGTAGATTGATGGATTATGGTATATGCAATGGATATATAATGCCAACGTCATTTGATAATATTTGGAGGACATTTTAAATATTCTTTCAAGCCAAGGCCAATATTAATTTAAGATAATAAGCATATCCGCTAAATTATTCGATCAAAACCTACTATTCTGTTTGCAAGCGGGTGCTTGGCCGGCCCACTGGCCATCGGCTTGACACGTCCTACTCTGAAGACCCACCACGTGATAGCCATGCTCGCAGGAATAAGAAGCTCTTGCCCCAAAAAGGCGTCCACTGGCACTGACCGTTCCATATGGAATTTCTTCTGGTTCTGGACATTCACGGTCTGCAATAAGCAACACACAGCCACAGTTAAAAACTTTGAGGTCCTTGTATTTGTTTTTAAGCTAAATGATTAGACGCATTAGGTTTACCTGGCTTTATACAAGACATTCCACACGCTCCATCGCACAGGCATTTCTTCTTTTTGCTTTTGCAGTCTTCGTCGGAGGAACATTTTCTTAGACACTTCTGACCCTGAAAATTATGATCAAAATTTTATTGTCTTGTGGATCTTGTAACTATTACCCTCGACCACTTTAAAATATTTGTAGAAAGTTCAACAAAAAAATAATCTTAAAATTTATTAAAAGTGATATTTTATTCACTATTTTATACAAAAACGATCAAAATGTCTTTGGAGCAACAAAATTACTTTAAATGAATGAATAATGCAGTTTTTGGTAAATCAATGGAAAATATTCGAAATATGGCAGATATTTGACTAGTGAAGAAAAAGCTTAAAAGTATATAAGAACCTAAATTTTAAAGATTGTGAAGTAGTTAAAAAGTATATTTTAAGTATTGATTAGAATTTAATAAACAAATTAATGTTGGATTTAGTAGTCTTGATTTATGCAAATTTCAATATATGATATCCACTCACATTATGAAGAAAAAATATAGAAACAAAATAAAACTAGTTTATCGAGATCATTATCAAAAAATGTACTAATTTCAAACAATTTCTGATAACTTTTCAATGTCTCGATTTTAAGAACAATTACATAACAATTCAATATTTTTTTTTGAGCTGGGCATATTTTGACGATGGTGGGTCGTTGTTTTGGTTAATAAAAATATGTATAGTTTTCGGATAAAATAGTGGGTTAAATGAGTAAAAAGGGATAAAAACGTGTGTTTAATGGTTTGAGGCTAGTGAGGTAGCTGTTCCAGGAAAAAGTTATATACCTATTTATTATAAAAATATATTTCTAGCCTTGGATCATGGATTAAAATTAAAGGAAATACATAGAATCATGACTTTTAAAAGCAATAATTGAATTATATATCGCTTAATACAAAATTTAGGAAAAATTAAAGATGCCTTGGAAGGAAAAAGTTATTTCGAATTAATGAATAATGCAGTTTTTGGTAAAACAATAAAAAATATTCAATATAGAGTAGAGACTCGACTAGCAACGAGTGAAGGAATGTTTAAAATTATTTGAAGCAAAATTTTAAATTGTCTAAATAAAAAGATTATTTACTAAATATTGAAATATATAAGATGAGTTGTGTATAAGGGCCGGTTTTAGCTGAAAATATAGGGATACTATATCATTATCCCCTCAACCAACTTCATATCTTTATCCTCCCACCTAATTTCACATTAATATCCCCTACCCAACCAATTTTACTCCGCCCACTTCCCACTCTTATCCCCACCATTGGCCTACTTTCGAACGACTAAAAACTTGTATAAACAAAGTATTATTTAAAAATGCAGAGACAGTACAGCTGCTGGTGGTAAAGTCATTTTTAATATGATTATATATTTTCATAATTTATTCGCAACTAAACTCTTCAGAATTTCTATTACATAATTTGCTTCTTCTTCATTACTTTCGGAATTACCTTTTATGTGCACTGAATAATATATATTATTTGTATAACAATTTTTTAACGATTGAATAAAACACATATTAAACGAGAAAAATGTTTTTTATTTAAACAAAGATATAAATTACGTTTCATCAAATATTTCTATCATAACATCTTTTGGATCAAATTTCTTCACTTCGTCCAAAAATGCAGCATATCCCCTTAATGGTGTACAGAAATGATTCTAAGCCGGATATGTGTAAGTAAATATTGCAGGCTTCTACTGCTTTTCCGTATTTTCTTGCGATTTCCATACATTCTTCGAAGGTATATAACCTATCAAAACCATAATTTGCTTCATATTCGGCATCAAACTCTAAATTTCTGAAATGTTGTGCTAAGTTTTCCATCGCTGATACTAAGTTGTATACGGGTGTTTCTTGCACGTAGGCTAACCACATCTTGACTGAGAGAAGATGAATAAACTAGCAGAATTAAGTACTAAATTCTGGTAGTAGTGGTGGAAGAAAATATTGTATGTTTATTAAAATACGTCCATTTTTCAACAAAACTGTTTAAAAATTGATTACATGATAACATTTCAACATCCTCTATATGACAATCAGGATTAAAAAATTACCAGCTCCAGCACACAATAAATATTTGCACTATTAATATTCTTCGAAGGTGAAATAATATCATATACATTTTTAATCAGGTCACCATTTTTCAAAGAAATTCCACTCAAGAGAATATTGTAATATTTAAAAAAAATTTGAGATTTTAACAAATCAAAACGATATTTCATCAAATTCATCAAATTTGTTCAAGCCGGAAATAATAGTCAGTGACTCATTTTTAGTTTTAAGGCGCGCCTCGAGGGGTAAGGGAAGAGAGAAGGAAATTCCAGCGGCGGATACAATTGCTTTATAAATTAATATGTTATAATAACTATATAATGGAATAGTAATAAGTAGACTTAGGCAAATATCCACTTAAAAAATAAAGTTTATGCACATAAATATGCATGATTTTCGTCTAAAATATGCAAAAAAACGTATATTCAAAATTATTCCTAAGTCTAGTAATAAGCAACAAAATTGTACTACAAACAAATAGTACTATGTATTCATTAAGGCTAGGAAAAAAAGAGTCATATGATAAGGGGTTTTTCTTATCATAAAATACCATATTGAAAGTTGCATCGAAAGTTTACATCAAAAATCAATACAATTTTAAGTTTCCTACTCGTTGTCGGAGGTTTGATCAGAATTTGATTCAGAATCATTACTATCACTACTTTCGGAACCAACATTGATAATAAGAGGTTCAACTATAACTTCGACCGTAGTATCATTTTTTGTTTTATGACATGTTCGATACACTTCTGCCAATTATCAGATGTAACGTTATCAATAGCTTCGTTTAACAAACAAACATACACGGTTTTTACCAATGCATGTTCGCCCACAGTTAAATGCATTTTCACTTTTTTCGCAGGGGGGGCAAGACTTGTCGAAGCTTCGCTCTTTCCATATTACAAATTAATATTTTGAATTAACAATACAAAAATTCACAGTCCTTCGCAAAGATGCAACCGGGGAGACATTGAAAATGATGAATAAAAACGCAAAAATGTGATTTGCGTTGAAATTCATATAGTTTCCAAAAGCAGAATTTAAAAAAGTAAAAATACAAACACACGAGTGTTTATAATATAGGTATATAATTAAAGAAATGCATTTTTAGCAATAATATTAAACATTATCATAATTAAAACAAAAATATATAAAAAAAATTAAGCGAGTTTGCTAGTACTCGAGACTGATGTGTAAACATATACTATAACGACATCGGTTGTAAAAAAACTGACAGCAGCAAGTTATGTTCCCAAGCGGTAACCCATCCAAGTACTAATCACGCCCGACGTTGCTTAACTTCAGTGATCGGACGAGAACTGGCATTTTCAACGTGCTATGGCCGTTACCTGTACATTTTAGCTTGTTCATAGAATAAAAACTAAAACATTCGCATTTATAATATTAGTTAGGATTCTTTAATAATACGCACTGGCAGCTTCGGAGCGGATTAATTCACTGCACCAATTCGACACGAAAATCTAATGCCACCAGGAATAACATCAACATATGGACACAGCATATTTACCTTATAATCTTGGGCCGACATCCTTTGATTTGGGACAGTCAATAACCAGCTTTTTCAAATTTTACTGTTTTAAACGTCTGAGCATCTGAATAATGCTTTTGACAGTTCGTATAATTTAAAATAATAATATGCTTTTTTATCGTCTAAAATCCATTTAAAAACGATTTTAAATGGCAAAATTGTATAAAAATCCGAAAATTCGGACTTTTTTAGGACGATAGCCCTGGCTTCGGACGAATTTGTCGTGGATTTTGAAGCGAAAATCAATTTAAATTCAACCGTCTATTAAAAATAAGCTGTGATATGGATCCAAATACACTGCGAATATAATATAATAAAAATAATACTTTTGACGGTTCGTTTAATTTTAAATATGCTTTTTTATCGGCTAAAATCCGTTTAAAACAATTTTAAATGGCAAAATTGTATATAGTACTGTCCTAGCGGCTAGAATCGGTTTACACATTTCCGTCCCATTTGCCGAGATTACCCTCATACCGCCGCGTAAGATGTTTACATATCAAAAACTCAAGGGCGTTCAAGATCAAATTATCTCAATGTCATTCAAGGTAAAAGACACCACAAAACAGTCCCAAGGACGTTCAAGGTCATACACGCTTGGAGCAATCTCAAGGTCATATGCGCGACCTTCAACAAAAACTCAAGGACATTCAAGGTCAAATGTCAAGGACATTCAAGGTGAAATTAGGTCAATATCATTCAAGGTCGAATACACTTAAGATCAAGTGAGCGGGATCTATCTCAGTCACCGGAGGGGGGTGAGGGGCAAAAAATTGGAGGAGGGAGAATTGAGGCCGTCTAGAGCACTCTACTGTGGATTAATTCAATGCATACTTTCGACACGAAAATCTACAAAGCTTTTTTTACCAGCTACTCATCTTGGGCCGACATCCTTTGATTTGGGAAAGTCAATAATCAAATTTTGCAAATTTTAGAAGAGGGCTATGACTCAATATTATTTTAACTGTCTGGACATCTGAATAATACTTTTGACAGTTCGTTTAATTTAAAATAATAATATGCTTTTTTATCATCTAAAATCCGTTTAAAAACGATTTTAAATGACACAATTGTATAAAAATCCGAAAATTCGGACTTTTTTAGGACGATAACCGTGGCTTAGGACGAATTTGTCGTAGATTTTGAAGCGAAAAGTCATTTTAAATTCAACCGTCCATTAAAAAAAACAAACTTAGGTATAGAAGGAAAATTATAGAAGAGGGCCATGACTGAATATTGATTTAAAAGTCTGGGCATCTGAATAATACTTTTGACGGTTCGTTTAATTTAAAATATGCTTTTATATCGTCCAAACTCCGTTTAAAACCGATTTTAAACGGCAAAATTGTATAAAAATCCTTCACGGACGTCCTGGATTAGCTTGCTCCTCAATGCGACGGCTTATAATGTTACACTTTACACATTTCCGTCCCATTTGCCGAGATTTACCCTCAAACCGCCGCGTAAGATGTTTACACATAAAAAATGTGCAGATATGAAAACCGAAAAAATTAGGAAAATCTATTAATATATAATTAGCCATAACGTTACTGTAATATTTTTAACCTGTTCTGATTCTGTTTAGCCCGTTTTGGCTATTTCTAGTCACTTTTGGTTAGTCGTTCAAACAACTTTCCGTTAGTTCCAACTTATTGATGTGTAAACATCTTACGCGGCAGTATGAGGATAATCTCGGCAAATGGGACGAAAATATGTAAACCGATTCTAGCCGCTAGTGCGGTATTATATACAATTTGCCATTTAAAATCATTTTAAATGGATTTTAGATGATAAAAAAGCATATTTTAAATTAAACGAACAGTCAAAATTATTATTTATTAATTATTATATTCGCAGTGTATTTGGATCCATAGCACAGCTTATTTTTAATGGACGGTTGAATTTAAAATGAATTTTAGCTTCAAAATCCACGACAAATTCGTCAGAAGCCACGGCTATCGTCCTAAAAAAAGTCCGAATTTTCGGGGTTTTATACAATTTTGTCATTTAAAATCGTTTTTAAACGGATTTTAGATGATAAAAGAGCATATTATTATTTTAAATTAAACGAACTGTCAAAAGTATTATTCAGATGCCCAGACGTTTAAAACAATATTGAGTCATAGCCCTCTTCTAAAATTTGCAAAATTTGGTTATTGACTTTCCCAAATCCAAGGATGTCGGCCCACGATTACTAGGTAAATAAGCTGTGTCCATATATTGATGTTATTCCTGATGGCATTAGATTATCGTGTCGAATTTGTGCAGTGAATTAATCCACTCCGAAGCTGCCAGTAAGTATTATAAAATAATCCTAACTAATATTACAGATGCGAATGTGCTTGTTTGTTTGTTTCTTAAGCTTTCACGCATAAACTGTTCCGATTATCATGAAATTTTGTACAGATATTTTCAAGAGTATAGTAAAGAACATAGGACACTTTTAGCTTTTACCCGAGGCTTCGTTTGCGTTGATTTTTTATTATTTTAAACTTGGTTATTAAACCCAATTTTTATTCTATGACCAAAAACCGTACTAGCAATGGCCATAGCATGTTAAAAATGCCAGTTCTCGTCCAATCACGAAGTTAAGCAACGTCGGGCGGGGTTAGTACTTGGATGGGTGACCGCTCGGGAACACAACGTGCTGCTGTCGTTTTTTTACAACCGATGTCGTTATAGGATATATTTACACATCAGTGTTTCGACTACTACCAGACTCGCTCAATTTTTTTTTAGTCATTTGAACTGACTCCGATACGTTATAATCAAATTTAATCTTTTTGGTTAGTTTTGGTTAGCTGCAAAAATTCGGTTCGTTTTGGTTAGTTTTAACTTACTTTAATTTTTGCAATCTATTCCGATACGGTTTAGCCCGTTTTGGTGCTTTTGGTTACTTGTATTAGTTTTGGTTAGTCATTCAATCAGCTTTCGGTTAGCTTTAGTTAGTTTTAAATTATTTTAGTAATTTGAACCGGTTCCGATACGTTATGGTTAATTTTAGTTAGTCGGCAAAATTCGGTTAATTCAAGTTCGTTTCACCTTATAAGCTTAATATTTTTAATCTGTTCTGATATGTTTTAGCCCATTTTGGTGCTTTTGGTTACTTTTGGTTAGTCGTTCATTTTCGGCTAATTTCAGTTAGTTTTAATTTATTTTAGTTATTTGAACCGGTTCCAAAACGTTATAACCAATTTTAGTGTTTTTGGTTAGTCACCAAAATAAGGTTAATTTGAATTAGTTTCAACTTACTTCAATATTTTTAATTTTTTCGATACGTTTTAGCCCGATTTGGTGCTTTTAGTTACTTTTGGTTAGCTTTGGTTGGTTATTCAATCAATTTTCGGTTACTTTCAGTAAGTTCCAATTTATTTGAGCCATTTGAACCCCGGTTCCGATACGTTAAAACAATTTAAACGTTTTTGGTTAATAATGTAGGTCGTCGCAAAAATTCGGTTAATTTGGGTTAGTTACTTATTTTATTCTTAATCTGTTCCGATACGTCTTAGCCCATTTTGGTTACTCTTGATTAGTTTTGGTTCAACATCTTTTGGTTAAGTTTAGTTAGTTTTAATTTATTTTAGTCATTTGAACCGGATCCGATACGTCATATCCAATTTTGATGTTTTTGATTAACTTTAGTTAGTCGCCAAAATTCGGTTAATTGTTAGTTTCAACTTGTTTTAGCCCTTTTTGATGCCTTTGGATACTTTTGGTCCATTTTGGTTAGTCGTTCAATCAACTTTCGGTTAATTTCAGTTAATTTTAATTTATTTTAATCATTTGGACCAGTTCCGTTACACTATAAGCAATTTTAATGTTTTGGTTAGTTTTAGTTAGTCGCCAAAATTCGGTTAATTTGGGTTAATTTTAACTTACTTCAATATTTTTAATCTATTTCGATATGTTTTACCCGTTTTGGTGCTCTTAGTTACTTTTGGTTAGTTTTGATTAGACATTCAATCACCTTTCGATATGTCATAAGCAATTATAATGCTTTTGGTTAGTTTTGGTTAGTCACCTAAATTCGGTTAATTTGGGTAAGTTTTAACTTACTTCAATCTTTTTAATCTATTTCGATATGTTTTAGCCCGTTTTGGTGCTTTAAGTTATTTTTGGATATTCATTCAATCATCTTTCGGTTATTTCCAGTTAGTTCCAATTTATTTTAGTAATTTGAACCGGTTCTGATACGTTATAAGCAATTTTAATGTTTTTGGTTAGTTTTGGTTAGTCACCAAAATTCGGTTAATTTGGGTTAGTTTTAACTTCAATATTTTAAATCTATTTCGATACGTTTTAGCCCGTTTTGGTGCTTTTCGTTAGTTTTGGATAGTCGTTCAATACACTTTCGGTTAGTTTCAGTTAGTTCCAATTTATTTTAGTCATTAGAACTGATTCCGATACGTTACAATCAATTTAAGTTTAAATACACAAGCTAACACGATCTCTCACGCGTACGACGTTATGTGTGGCAAATGTAGCATGCACTTTTTCACGATTTGAGGCCCTATTTAGGAAAACAGAAACATTTTCAATGTTAAAACAAAACGATAACCTAAACCCGCAAGCGCGACTATGCAACAGATCTCTCACAGGGTACATGCTCGTTTACTGTTGCAACGTTGCGACCTCCGCCAGACGGTCGTAAAATATCAGTACATTTACGACCGTCGATCGCGAACCTCTGTTAAAATACAGCTGCTTCAAATGCTCCGCGTAACGCGCGTATACGGGCCACAATGAATTTGGCAGCGGTGCACGTTTTGTGCCGGAACGCTGTGTCCGCATTTAGAATAAGCGGCATTTTGCGAGCATTTCATACCAGATTTATTGTTAAATATTAAATATTGCTTTAAGCCGCTCACGTTGGTCTGTTTTCGAACTAGTGACTGACGTCACTGACTATTATTTCCGTCTCAAGGTATAGTTCATTTATAGTCTCACCAGGTAAAAATATCTCGTTGCCATCATCTTGTGTAACTTTGATTATTCTTGAGTCACCGATAAACACAAAATGAAGTTCATAACCGTTCCTTTTCATTGGTAGCCATCCGCTGTTGTTGGAGTGAATGAAACTCATCATAATTCCTTGATTGTTATAGAATGAACTCCATTGATCTTCATTGAAAATAACATTTTGATTGTTTTTGTATCCCCTCAGCTTAATCATAGGTTCATAATTTCGACCCAACGCTAGCCCATTTCGACTCTGATTTATTTATGTAGAATACAGATTCGTTGACTACAGCTCCGTTACGTTTCTTGCTAAGCTCTTCAATAATCTTGATTTGTTGATCCACTGTTGTTGATATACTTGATGCACTAGCTTGGTTAGTTGATAATTGATTGTAAAAGTTTTCTTGATACATTTTAAGGTTATATTAAGGCGAGTGTTGCCAACTGAATGTCTGTTAGTCTTTTCATATCTGCTTAAATAATAGAAACAGGATCGACATTGGTATTGGTATATTAAATATAAGTCGAAAAGATAGATTTTAACCATCAGTTAGTTAGCAGCTATGTATGATAGCGGATCAGATATTGTTATTGATATTCAAGGATTTATATTCTCCTAAGGATATGTCCCCAAAGAAATTTCAGATTTTGATAGTGTTCGATATTCTACTTTCCTATTTAAATCACCTTTTAAAAGAAGCATGTTATCTGCTGAAGATACTAAGGTTGTAACTTGGTCTGAAGATTATCATGGAATTGAGTTGGATAGTGGAGCTAATGTAAAATTACTGCAGAAATATAAAAATTCATATTAATTTAGTTGTTTTATTTCCCATTTTATCCCACTGCTATTTGAGTGAATAACAGCATGGTAACTTCGAATTGAATCAATGAATCAAGAAAATTCTCTTACTAAAGTTGCGCAAAAGCGAAAGTTGAGTAAGCCAAATAAGAAAACTTCTAAAATGCTTAAGCTGGAGGAAACCTGCTCCATTTGCTTAGATAATATGACGAAGGAATATATTGTACCAAATTTTTGATGTCATGAATTTTGTTTTCTATGTTTAATGCGTTGGACATTAAATAATGCATATTATCCACTTTGCAGACAATTTTATTCTTCAGTAAAACTGAAACATGGCGAAATTCGTATTCCTGTAGTAAAAAGAGATGAAGAAGTGGAGCATAGAATATTTTTGAGTTTGTTTAGAATAGAAAACTGGTATTGTAATAAATAATGTTTATTACAATACCTGTCTGTTTTTGTTATATCCTACCTTTTTTGGTTTTTTACTATCCATTTTGCTATTTTTACTGTCCGTTTTACTGTTCATGTTGTACCTTACCTTTCTTTTGTTTTTTTTATTATCTGCTTTGCTGTTTTTACTGTCTGTTTTGCTGTTTTTATTGTCTGTTTTACTGTTTTTGTTGTATGTCTGTCTGTTTTGCTGTCTACACGAAACAGTGGAGAGGATGTATATAGGGTTTAAAGTTGAATGGTAATGCTATGGATGCAACTGTTCTTCACTACTACCGTCTTGTTGAAAAAATTTAAATTCTATAAAGCGGTTTTTGTAAATTTCACTTCCATGACTTAATATATAGAAAAATCTGTAATACAATTCATTCATTTAAGACAGCAATTACTTTATTGCAAAAATAGCAATTTTTTGACTATCAGGTGGCCCATCAAAGTGCATTCTGCAGTCAGGCCCATTATAATGAATGAAGCAAGGTAGTTTTACTTGCAACTGAAAATTTGTTTTAATAATGGAGGAATGTTCTTTAGGCATCTAAGAGTTCAATGGAAGTTGCACGTTTTATTAAATATTTCAACGGAATTATTTTTAGTTCTTCCATCATGCATATGAGATAGCATAAGATTTGATGAAGGACAGCAGTTCATTTTTAAACAACAATTTCGTTCCAGCTCTGATTCAGCGGTTGGAATCTAGATGTTAGTAGATTCTTCTTCTTCTTCTTCAGCCCTCAATTTTGCAAATCTCTCAATTTGGTCTTGTTGAAAAGGACATGATTTTCTTTTATGTCTATATAGATTTGGTCTATGTGTAAAACTTTATTACAATCACTGCATTGAAACATCTTTGGTAGTTACTCTGACCAGAGAGAGTTTAATACTAATCGTTGAGATCGAATGACTGTTTTGATTCATTCGAAAGTAGGTCATTGGTGGAGATAAGAGTAGGGAGTGGGCGGAGATAAATTGGTTGGGTAGGGGGATATTGGTGTGAAATTAGGCGGAAGGATAAAGACATGAAGTTGGGTGGGGAGGGGGGGATAAAGACATGAAGTTAGGTGGAGGGAATGGTGACGTGAAGTTAGGTAAGGGAATAATGTTAGAGTATCCCTATAGTATCCCTATATTTTGAGCTAAAACCGGTACTTGCACACTACTAAGGTGAGCTTAGAATTTACTAAACCGTTTAACTTGGTTGAAATATTTTAGATTTAAGTTAACATTTAACATATTATGAATTCGATTATAATGTTATGATGAAGAAAATATATATAATTAAAATAAGACTAGTTTACCAAGATATAAGTAGTTTAATTTATGAATTTATAAATGGGGGTATTTATAAGAATATGATTGAAATGCACAAATATTCTAATTTCAGTGATTATTCAATTTTTTGTCATATTTATTTATCATTAAAATTTAAGAAAATACATAGAATCATCACTTTTAAAACCAATAATTGGATACAACAATATCTATTTCTTAATAAAGAATTAGAGAGGCCTTGGGAATAAAAAAAATTAAAAATTGATAAATAATGCAGTTTTTGGTAAAACCATGAGAAATATTCGATATAGAGTAAATATTCAGGGAATTTTAAAGATTATAAATAAAAATGAAATGTATAAGAGAAATTTAGAATTTAATAAATCAATTTTATGTTGACCAGTAGGTTAGATTTAAGTAAATATTTAATATATGAATTTCATTGTCATGTTATGAAGAAAATATATAAAAACAAAGTTAGTTTATAGATTAATTACGAATTTAGTTATTACTGAAACGCAAGAATTGAATTTTAGTAATACTTATTCATTATAAAATGTAATTCTAGCTTAGGATTATGGATTAAAACCAATGAATAGATTCATGACTTTTAAAAACATAAATCTGACAGAAAAATATATGAAATGTATAAGCTAAGTTTAGAATTTAATAAATCAATTTTATGTTGAATTCAGTAGATTAGATTTAAGTAAATATTTAATATATGAATTTCACTGTGATGGTATGAAGAAAAAATATAAAGAAAAACTTAAACTAGTTTACTGAGATATAGATTGTTTGATTTATAAATTCATAACTGAGGATGTTATAATATGAGGGAAATGAAAGAATATTTTGATTTTAGTGTTTATTCAATTTTTAGCAAATTATCGATCTCGGTTTAAAAATAATTTCATAACCATTTAATTTTAAAATAGAATTTTTTATGTAGGCAAATAAGCTTGATTTGTATATAGTAGGTTAAATATGTAGAAAAGGTATAACATGTGTAAATTGGGTGTTGTTTGATGATTTGATAAGTTGGATGGGTTCCCTAGAAATAATAGTTGTATTTATTTATTATAAACATTGAATTCCAGCTTTGGTTCATGAGTTAAAAGGTTAAAACTAAAAAATGCATAGAATCATGACTTTTAAAGAAAATATTTAGACAGAAAAATATGTAATGCTGAATAAAATTAAAAAAAAACTAAATATGACTTAAAAATATAAAATGAGTTAGAAGGTTAAAACTAAAAAAATGCATAGAATTATGACTTTCAAAGAAAATATTTAAACAGAAAAAATGTAAAGCTAAATAAAATTTTTAGAAAAAACTAAAAATGACGTGAAAATATCATCGAATTAATGAATAATGCAGTTTTTGGTAAAAGAATGGAAAATGTTCGAAATAGTGTAGATATTAACGTTAAAATTATATAAAAACCCAAATGTTGAAGATTGTTAAGTAGTTAAATATATTACTTATTAAATATGGAAAAATACACTTTCGGTACGTGTTAGGTATAATGTTTAACATTTTAAAAAAATATTTTATTTCAGAGTAGACGGCAAAGTTTAAATAAAATTCAAAGTATGTTGAGTACCAGTGTGGAAAAGTGCTTGTATGAAAACGAATGTGTGCGGGAAGGAATTACTTTCCATACACTCGTGTAAAAATAGAATTTTTAGCTGGACTGATTTTGACGCAGGTTTTTAGGCTTCTAAAACAAAATTAATGTTGATTATTTTTATGTAAAATAGTGGGTTAAAATGTGAAAAGGACAATGTATAAAAAGTCATGTTTTTAATGATTTGTCGAGTGAGGTGGGTGTTCTAGAAATACTAAGAGAGGTAAATTCTGAAGTAAACTGGATTGAAAGTCACTCATCATCAGTCATGATTGTGAAAATAATTTGATATACATACTTAATGAGTGCGAGCAACGCTAGTTTGATTTATAGAGTTGAAATAGTAGAAATATGTGAGAGTACCAGTAACGTAGCTTGTTCTTCGTCCCGAGGACAAAGGGTGGAAGGTGAATTTCTAGGATTTTTGTAAACTTTGCTGCCGTCGTTTCCCTCGTCGTCAATTTCCGACGATTCGTCTTCGTCCCAATCGTCGTCGTCGTCGTCCGTCGGGGTAGGCACTGTAGAATTGCTCGACACTGAAATCGAAAGAGAGATTTGATGATTTATTGAAAATGCTCACTATTAATCAATAGATTGTTGCCTCCAAAAGAAGCCTTAACTCTTAACTCCAACTCAACTCAAATTATAGATTGGTGTAACGTCGATTTTTCCTGTTCTTTTACGATTTATTATCGAAAGCCGCCCCTGGAGAATTGCCAACCATCAATTATCCCCGCCTCGCGTAATTACAAGCTGCGGTGCATCGTGAGCTCCAGAGCGAAAACGAGCCGGCATTCCGGAGCGCTATGTTAAAGTTGACGCAAAATAAATATCCTTTATAGCATTCTGAGTTTTACATTATCTGGATAGGGTCATATCATATAAGATACAAACGGTCCTATGAACTTACAGGGCGATAAGTTTGAGATGATAGAATGAGATACATTTCTAAACGAGGCCTTAGAAGCTTGCTTACAACATACTATGCTTAGGTAGGTAAGTTGCATCGGTTTTACAGCCACCCCTTATTATGTGCTATTCTAATCCTATTACTATTGGCGTTGGATGCCAATTTATTACGTTCGATTCTAAGATAAAACTACTTGGCAGATGGCGCTGAACGACGGTTTACAAACCAGTTAATATTTACCAAGAAGAATTGAACTGCGATCAGATGTCTACCATGTAATTCGGACGTCACCAGTCCTCGTAATGGCTCAGGCAGCACCGTCTGCAATCGAACACCAGGCTCAGCTCGTCTCAGGGAAGGTTGGTTCGAACTATCTTTTCCCAATATCAAGTTCCGTAATGTTGTAACTAAATAAGGTTGGTTGGACGCCACCAAGTTTACTTTTGTTGGCAAGCCCTATCGATGTTAAACGGACACAGAAAAAAAAACTTGGAAATAAAAAGAAACTAAGTTCAAATTCTAATGTCGAAATGCGTAAACAATTACCTGTCGAAGACTACGCTATCTGCTTGGTCACCATTCAACATCTACATATTCACATACACCCTAAATAATACCAAGCATTTGAGGCCAATACTTTATTTTGAAAAGTAAAATATAGCCTACTAAGTAGTTTCCCTGGATAGAAAGTAGCCAGCTACCCCGTAGTGAAATTTCGAAATGACCCGGTCTACTGACTGACTAGACACACCCCCTAGTCAACCTTGACAGTTTGATGTAAAATATTTGAAGGTATCAAATGAAAGGTTATAAAGTTTTGAAAGTTCTAGTGTCAAATAAAAGGTTATAAAATTTTGAAAGTTCACTTCTTCGAAACGCTTTGCTGCAACCTGCAACCTAGACGGTGATAGAAATACCGAATTTATCACATAGACTATACTAAGTTAATTTAACTCTGTTAGTATAGCCTTTCCAAAACCCAAGTTGCAAGTTTCAACAAGAGAACGTATTCCTCAAAAAGGAAACAATGTTATGTTCGATTGTCAAAGCCAAAATTAAAGTAAAAGATAATAAAATGGATTAACTTCCTCGGATATAAAATGTACTAGAGATAGTCCATAAATCTAGCACCCGTAAGAAGTAAGTAATGTTTCAAAGCTAGCGTAGCAACACTTCACAAAAGGGTATTTAAATATGTATACTTCAGTAGATTATGCTGTATGCCATTACTTACTAAAGAAATTAATCAACCGTTTTCGAAAAATGATCGAGTACTAGATTCTGTGTAAAATTTAAAAGTCTATGCAAAGTTCAATAATTGCAAAAATTACAGCTACTTAATAATTCCCTTTCTGTTGCTGAATAAACTCTTTCCTGTCGAGTTAAACTACGCGAAATGTAACAAATCACATGTTCTCTTCCATCAGAAACCTGATAAAGGACCGCTCCAACTCCATAGTTACTTGCATCTGTCTGAAGGATAAAATCGTATTCAAAATTTGGGCATGTTAAAATTGGTGCTGAAACTAAAACATCTTTAATCTTTTGAAAAGACTCATCACATTTACTATCCCAATTAAATTTAGCTGCTTTCCTTAGCAATTTAGTAAAAGGTGATATTAACTCAGAAAAAGAAGGTACAAAACGTCTATACCAAGATAACATCCCTATAATTCTACGAATTTCAGTTACCGTTTTAGGAGTTGGCCGAGCTGGTATACTACTGATAGCTTCTATTTTTTTGGGATCTACCGAAATTCCATGGCGATTAATTACACAGGTAACCTAAATATTTCAACTCTGCTTGGCAAAATTTACTTTTATTTTTATTTAAAGTTAATCCAGCTTTTTCTAAACGTTCGAGAACCACTTTTAGAATCTCTATATGTTTGTCAAAATCAGGTGTAATTAGAATAATGTCATCCAAATAGCAAAAAACATATGGTTGTAAATCTGCTCCCAAAACTGTGTCTATCAACCTCTGAAAAGTTGCTGGTGCATTATGAAGTCCAAAAGGTAACCTACGAAATTGAAATAAACCACGTCCAGGTACTGTAAATGCTGTATATTGTTATTCAACTTGCCAATATGCACTCTGTAAATCCAACGAACATAAATTAATAACGAGCACCTCCTAATTTATCAAGAATAACCGAGATATAAGGTAACGGATATGCGTCCCTACTCGATACCTGATTTAACCGCCTAAAATCTACTACAAATCTATTTTTACCGCCCCCTTTTGGCACAAGCAACACTGGAGATGACCAAGCCGAAGTTGAAGGTTCAATTATTCCAGCCTCTAACATCTTCTCCACTTCTTCATCTATAAGGCTTCTGTTTAAAAGGCAAAACCGGATAATACCTTTGCTTAATTGGTTCACTATTAGTTACAACTATCTTATGTTTCACCATAGAAGTACAACCTAACTTATCACCAATTTTATTAAAATATCCTACTACTACATTATCCAACCTTCCTTTCTGTTCCAATGTTAAATCCGTCTCACACTGAATAAATAAAATTTCCTGATTACCTAAAATCTCTGATGAAAAATACCATTCACCACGACGCATGTCTGGCACAATACTTAATTTTACCCAAAAATCAATTCCCAAAATACGTTCATGACGCAATTCAGGCACTACATAAATATCAATTAACTTTTCCACATTCCTAACCTTCACTGGTATACTCGCAATTCCTATACATTCACAAGAGCTGTCATTCGCAATGGTACAAATAGCTTTCCTATTCATATCCAATTTAACTTCTAAATTTTTTAATTTATTCCATCCTTTTCCACCTACAAAAATTTTATTCGCTCCTGAATCTAATAAACCATAAAAATTTATACCTAAAATATCTACCTTTAAATAAGGACATTCTCCTGGACCTACATGAGTTAATACATAATCCAAAATACCTTTATCTTTAAATTCCGGTATATCGCTGGTCGAATCCACATCAGAAGCAAACTCTCGACCTAAAATTAGCTTCTCCTGTCGTTTCCCGACCTATTATTATTATCATTAACTTTACCTCTATTACAATCCGGACACGTTCTCTTAGTATAGTTTATTTTACCACAACCAAAACATCTCTTATCTCCTGAATAACAATCTTTTGCAAAATGATTAGGCTGATTACATTTAAAACATAATTTTACTCTTGAATCTGTATTTACATTTCGATTTAAATTTCTAAAATTATTACCCATATCTCTACGACTATCACCCGAATGATTATTATTTCCAAAATTATTTGAATTTTTATTTGAATTATTATTCCTACTAAAATTAACATGAGCATTATTTAAATTACTATAGTCCCTTCTATAACCTCCTCATGTGTTAATTCCAAAATTTTGATTTCTGTTGTTGCTATCTCTAAAATTTTGAACATTATTATCGTTCTTACTAAAATCTCGTTTATTAAATTTATCTGAAAAATTATCCGCTTCTTTTCCTGAAAAATGAACTTCACTAACTCCTGTACGGAAAGAAATAACTTTTTGAGATTGATAATCTAAGTCCGGCTCCATAGAAACATTACCCTTTTTTGAAGGTTTAAACTCTTCTACTCGCAATCTAGTTTCTTCTAATTTCCTACATAATTCAACTAATTCAAAAGGATTACTAATATCACGGTAGAATTAATGAAACTGTGCTAATATCATGCAAAACTAATCTTTCCTGATAAAAAGGCAACAGATTTGACCGTAAAACTTTTATCCTCAAAGCATCCGAAACTGTACTTGGCATTCTGTCAAATAATTGAGTCATAGCTGCTACAAAAATACCTATTGGTTCACCTGAGCCTTGAGTCCTACTTAAAATTTGCTTCCATAATTTATCCCCAAAATTTGATGGTACAAACTCATCTTTCATTAACTTAATTAATTCATCCCAATCATTTACAAATTTAATGATAGTAATTCAATGCTTGTGACTCAAACAAATCTGAAGCTGATTGAAACAATTTGGTTTTAGAGACATTTCTAGATATACACAATTCGTTTACTCTTTGTAAGAATGCATTAAAACTCAAAGATACATCGGAATTTCCTGAAAATTTAATTCTCCATTTATAAACTGGTACACTTTTGTTTGATGAAGAAGTTTGTTGAAGCCCGTTACCATTAGAAAGACTATTACTATTATTATGCAAACTGTTCGTACTAGGACATGGCTGATTCGACAAATTATTACTATCATCCTCGAAACCAGGATCTAAAATATTGTCTAACGCAGTTCTTGAAGAAATAGGCTTAGATTTCATCTCATAAGCAGTTACTAAAGACGTTAATGCGAGTAATAAATTTGACCCCTATCGATTGTTTTGTCTGAAATTCTATTTATTCTACCTATCAAATGTGCAAATTTTGACTCTATTTTTCATATCCGTTTAGTAGAACTAGAAAAAGTCGAAATTAAATCTTTTAACCCTCTAAGTTTCTTCCTGCATTCATTAACTTCCTCATCATTATCTAATATCACTGAGCTCTGAATTACTTTACCATATTTTTCTAACAATAAAAATGAACGTAAACATTTTCTCAAAGAATCAACTGATGGTCGACCAAGTCGATATTCCTCCCCAAAATAACCTTTATAAATAAGAGAATTTTCACCCGTAACACCCTCAATCGACAGAATGGTATTTTTTCGCGAATATGGTGATCAGTGTTTCCTATGAAATATAAATTTGTAAAAATCGATAGAAACAGAAAATTCTTGCCCTATTTTGCCTTACAATCCCTTCAGAGATGAGCACAACCTAATACGCTTTAATAGGTATGTTGAGTTGGTTCTACAGCTACCCCCAATCGACATAATTTCATTTTCTGCAAATAGGGTGATCCTTGTTCCATTTGGAACACAAATTGTATAAAAGGCATAGTACCCCACCTGCTATACTACTAACGAGATAACATCCTTACCTTGTTTTGTCGTACAGACGTTTCAATGATGCGCACAATCTATTACGCTTCAGTAGATATGTTGCGCTAGTTCTGTAACCACCCCCAATCGACAGAATTTTCTTTGTTCGCAAATAGGGTGATCCTTGTTTCATTTGGAATATAAATCTGATAAAAAAGATACAAAACGAGATAAAAATCCTTGCCATGATTTGCCTCACAAACCTTTCAAAGGTGCACACAACCAAATATGATTCAGTAGGTTTGTTGCGTTGGTTCTGCAGCCACACCCCAATCGGCAGAATCTTTGTTTCCGCAAATAGGGTGATCCTTGTTTCATTTGGACTGCAAATTTGATAAAAGGCATAGTATCCTGTCTCCTATACTACTAACGAGGTAAACCCCTTGCCATGTTTTGTCGTACAAACGTTTCAATGATGCGCACAACTTAATATCCTTCAGTAGATGTGTTGCGTTGGTTCTACGGCCACCCACCTCCCAGTCGACAGAATTGACTTTTTCCGCAAATAAGGTGATCCTTGTTTCATTTAAATTGTAAATTTGATAAAAAGCAATAAAATTGCTTTGTTTTACCTTACAAACCTTTCAAAGATACGCACAACCTACTATGGTTCAGTAGGTATGATGCGCTGGTTCTGCAACCACCCCCCAATCGACACAATTTTTTTTGTTCGCAAATAGGCTGATCCTTATTTCATTTGGGTTATAAATCCGATAAAAAACCAATAGAACGAGATAAAATTCTCGCCCTCTTTTGCTTTACAAACCTTTCAAAGATGCACACAACCAAATACGCTTCAGTAGGTATGTTGCGTTGGTTCTGCAACTATCCCCCATTCGACAGAATTTTCTTTGTGCATTTGGAATAAAAATTGGATAAAAATCATAGTACCCCGCCTCCTATACTACTAACGAGATAAAATTCTTGCCCTGTTTTGTCGTACAAACCTTTCAAAGATGCGCACAACCTAATATGCTTCAGTAGATATGTTGTGTTGGTTCTAAGGCCACCCCCCAGTCGGCAGATTTTTTTTTTCGCAAATAGGGTGATCATTGTTTAACCTTTCAAAGATACTTCAGTAGATATGTTGTGTTGGTTCTGCAACCACCCCACCTTGACACAATTTTCTAGTTCTAACTGACGAGTGGTTTATTATCAAATTAGTCTAAAGTTAACCAACTTATTTTTCGGCTACATAGTAAAATTGATGGATATTTCCATTTTATCATAGATAAATAAGATTTAAAGCAACATTTCTCAATTTTTCGAGAGACATACTGAATACCAGTAGTGTGTTAACGAGAGTGAGTCCTCACGGAGGAGGTAATTACCTCCTCCGTGAGGGATCTCTCTCGTTGGGTTTTGAGGAGTCTCTCTCATCATGAAATAAGTTTGTGCCATCCTGTAAAATGTTAGTTTTACTATTAAGATACACATAAGTCTGGGTGTTGATTCACTCTGTAATGTAACCTTGTTCAATTACGCCTCGGTTATCGACCGGCCAACACCCCACCTACCGAGGACGTTCTCCCATCAAGAAACAAGGTGTTGCCTTTGGTATAACCTTGATACATGTCGACACTCCGCCTACCGAGGACGTTCTCCCACCATGAAACAAGGTGTTGCCTTTGGTATAACCTTGATACATTTTGTACGTAACCTTAAGCTTTTATTCTCCACTTAAACAGTTATTATAAAACTAGCAGCTTAGGGTTCAAAACTTTAATTCAAAATTTGTACAGGTAGATAATGGTAAATACAAGAAAACGAAACAGAAATAGTAGTTCCAAAAAGCAAGTGGTGAAAAAATTAAAGTAAATAACAAAAATCCCATAGACGAACAGTTTTTAGAAATTTGTGCTCCTAAGTCTGGCAATCATAAGTACAGCTCTCAGTGAAGAAAGAAGTTTTGATGTTAGCAACACAAAATGGATGATATTAGGGATGATGTAAACATCCAGAGAGTTTTGGACTTTCTAAATATTAGAGATTTTGGTTCAATAGACATCGAAAAATTTCAATTTATAGGTGACCATGATGTCAACAATTTTATGCAAATCGAAGCAGAACCATCCAATCCAGAAGAAATGGAAACGGATGCAGAAGATGAATATGCTGATGGAACTGTGGTGTTCCTTAAAAACTATAATGAGGTTGGTTTTTCGACCGAGTGTTTTGCATAACGCAGAGTTATGCTGTAACAACATTTCCGGATAGAGAAGATCATATATTGTGTTTTTTTTGTTTTTCACTTCATCTCAGTTTTTTTCAAAATTATACTATTCCCACTATAAGAGGAAAATGGAATATTCAATTAATGATTTGAAATGTATAATTTGTTCCAGATCATTGTATCATATAACCATAGCAAACGCTTGTGTATATTGTAATGTTACTAATGGAGTCTTTGATATTGATGCAAACACTCCTATTCCTATAGTACCGTATTAGATAAGCTTATTGTAATCGTTTTCTTGTATTTACTATAAAAAAATAACCTATACAAATTTTGAATTCCAGTTAACTATTATTAAAATGGCATAGTAGTTATTTGAAAACCAACAATAATATTTGGTAAAATAATTTAAATATTTTTTTATTACGCATGCATCATAATCAACGATTACCGCACGCTGCAGCGTGCTTAAAATGATGTTTATGATGCGCCTACTTTTTTAAAGGTTGCTATAGAAACATTTGATCATGTCAAATGTGACAGATTAATATATTCGTCAATATATCCCTTAAGTTTAATATTTAAATCATTTTTGAGATTATGATGCATTCGTAATAAAAAATAGCGTATGATATACGTGTATAAGAGGCCTTTAAAGCCCTTGCGGCTTACAAAACACTCCGCTGCGCGTCGTGTTTTGAAATATGTCGCGCGTGCTTTAAAGGCCCTCTTAAGCAGGACGCCCACAGAATCGGCACAGACCGGCTCGGCACGGCCAGCACTGCCGGCATTCGTTATTAAACGAGATGCCGTTCCGCGCTGTTCCGATTAAATGGGCGCTGCTTCATTTAATAACGTACATAGCAACTTATGCCGGCCGTGCTGGCCGGTCTGTGCCGATTCAGTGGGCGTCCTGCTTTATACACTTATATCATAATATACTATTATTTATCCTATTGTAATGTTACTAATGAAATTTTTGGTAATGATGCAAACACTCATATTCCTATAGTATCGTATTAGATAAGCTTATTTTAATCGTTTTCTGGTATTAACTGTAAAAAAAAATAACCTGTACAAATTTTGAATTCCGTTTAACTATTATTAAAATAGCTTAGTAGTTATTTGAAAAACAACAATAAAATTTCGCAAAATAATTTACATATATTTTATTTATCCATTAAAGACAAACTAACTCACAAAATTGAGTGTGAACGATCATATATCTATATTGACATATTAAAGAAAGCTATTTGATTTTTTTTGCATTATCTATAAAAAACTAAGAAGTGTGTGATTTGCACAAGATCGGTATTACTGTTTGCCAAATTAAAGAACCTGGACGGAAAGAATGCGGGCAAAAAATGTCCTCGCATATTTAGATGCTGCCACATTTTTTTCCCAATAATCCTAATTTATTTTCTGTCTAGTTTCCTATAGTGAATTTACATATTTATATTTCCTACATGAATACTTAATTTTGTTTTTTTCCTTAATACTAGTGTCTTCTATTATTTACTATTTTATTTACACAGGGAAATACGGAATAAGTATACTATAATATTTATATTTTATTCGCCTTCAAGCTATTTAAAATACGCGACAATAGGCAACAGTGCGACGTTTACTTGATTTTTAGCGGGGAGGCTGTTTCGTGATTGGTCGCAGGATATATTAAATACACTTTGACCCTAGACCAACACCTAATATTTTTACATATTTTAAAATTTCGGCAGCAACTTGCTTTAGCCATTGGCGTGTAAATTACCGATGCCGAACTGTGTGGTTATTTATATTATTTGGTGGTCTGGTGATATATAGGTTTTGTCGATTTTGCAAATTCTCTTTTTTCACTAGAAAGGGGGTGTCCTATATAGTAGTTTAAGCCAAAAAAGTCGGAAGATCCGCTACATTTGAACCGAAAAAATGCCCTCAAAGTTCGAGTTTTGACTCAAATTTTCAGCACCACTTCACAAAAGCACTAGAAATATAGACAAAACACATCTGAAAATCAATTGTCGGGTGAAAATATTAACTAGGATACATTTGCATCGAACGAGAGACCTCCGTTTTGTTCCGGTCCTAATTTAAAGCGACTCATAGCCATAGCCCCATTAAACAAAATTAAATTTTACTTGTAAATATACTCCTTTTTACTGTCAACTGTCACAATAGCCAAAACAAAGATTTTTAAGAAGGCACACTGTTGCCAGACGTTTACTGTAGTTTCGTTAGCAAAATTCATTAGAAAAATGGTGCGCTATAAGCGCAGCATATTCACTACCAGCTAGTCATCTTGCGGCGGTGTCCTTTGATTTGGGAAAGTCAATAACCAAGTTTTGCAAATTTTAGAAGAGGGTCATGACTTAATATTGTCAAATATAATAATTCATAAAGCTACTAACTAATTATCACCCTGTCCCAAGTTTGAACTTGACCTTGAGAATTATTTAATAAACATTAAAAGCAAACTATAAACAACGCGAGCAGTCAACGGGAGCGATTATGAACCTTAAGCATGCAATGATCAGCAATTTCTCTAATATAAATACACTGGCAAACCTTCAGTTCGTCAGACTTTTGGTCTCACCTAAAACCAGCTCCAGGGTTAGTCACATGACTGCTTTTGGTTCAATCCGCTCTTTGGTTAGTCACATGATTGCTAAAGTTCTAATCCTTTTCCTACCCCAAACCTAGTTCTTGGTTAGCCACATCGACTGCTAAGACTAGGGGTTTCATTAACCACAGTAGAAAAGTCGAGTCTGTCAAAGTTCTTCGAGTGAAGTTTCTAAGTAGTCTGTCAAGTAGTTCAAAGTGTAGTGTCCAAGTGCTCTTAGATACCTTAACATTAAATAAAACGCAACACAACATAAGATAAACTATATTTACAAAGCAGTGACCAAAAAGACCTATAAACAATTCATAAAACATACCTCAAGTCGAGAAAGCATGCGCACCTTAATAATTGGGTATAGGCTAGTCTCATTAAGTTTCTGACGAGTAAACGCTGTTAAAAACTCTATCGTTGGGTCTTTGACCAATACACATTGTTAATCTTTTCTCATTAAGTTTACCTAATATACTTTATTGTTTTTAAGTGCTTTCTTTATCTTCGCTTCTCACCTTACGTAAAGAATCCCGTACTACCATCGGAGTTATACCCCTGCACGCTGAATAAGGCGTGGCATCGCGATTCAAACGTATGATGACAGACCGGTGGAGGCATTAAGAAAAAGTTAAAAGAACTGTCATCACGGTTACTCGCCACAATATTGTTTTAAACGCCTGGGCATCTGAATAATACTTTTGATAGTTCGTTTAATTTAAAATATGCTTTTTCTACTACCGTGCGTAAAGTACTCACTTTACGCACTCTCTAAGATTCGTAAAATAGTTATTTATGCAACAAGTGTGTAAAGTGAATCTTTTTTTATGAATGGGAATATTGTCGCATGAGCCGTAGGCGAATGCGACAATCCCATGAATAAAAAAATAGTACTTTACACATGAGTAGCATATAAAATTTTTTCTACTATCGAAAAATATATGAAAAAATAAAAATAATGTTATATTACTTTACGCACTGCCCTAAACGTCAAAAAATATGTCAGCTTTACTTTACGCACTGCACATTAAAAAGGCCTATTTTACGAATCTTAGAGAGTGCGTAAAGTGAGTATTTTACGCACGGTAGTAGAAAAAAGGCTTTTTTAATGTCCAGTGCGTAAAATAAGTTATTTTACGCACTAGTGCGTGACAGTAAATCTGACATATTTTTTGACATTTAGGGCAATGCGTAAAATAATATATTTTACGCACTAGTGTGGAAAATAATTTATTTTACGCACCAGTGCGTAAAGTAATTTAATAATATTTTTGTTTTTTCATATATTTTTCGGTAGTAGAAAAAAATTTGTATGCTACTCATGTGTAAAGTACCCTTTTTTTTATTCAATTTCAATTAAATTTTTTTATCAATATTCCCATTCATAAAAAAAGGTTCACTTTACACACTTGTTGCATAAATAACTATTTTATCGTCTAAAATCCGTTTAAAAACGATTTTAAAACGCACAATTATATAAAAATCCGAAATTTTCGGACGAATTTGTCATGTATTTTGAAGCGAAAATTCATTTTAAATTCAACTGTGGAACTGAACTGCTCAGGGCGCAGTGCCCGACACTCCAACTTTCCGATTTCGATAGAGTTGACTAGCTGGTAGTGAATAAGCTGTGCTATAAGTGTCTCTACTCTTTTTTTATTTAGGTGAATGATATGGCAGTAGCACATCCTATATTGCTCGACGAGCGGTGTGTGTGCGAAGATGTTGATTGAACGGAATAGTTAGTTTGGGAAACAGATGTCCTGGGAGCATATTCGCATGTAACAGGCAAGATGTTCATTCGGCAATGCCGATCGTTTCTTCATATGTGACGTGCACGATAGCATTTAGTCAGATGTCGTGACTGTTACATAGAATCAACAAATAAGTTCAATTATTTTAACACTTTATGCATGGCCCTCCGCTCGCTCCGCTCGCTACGGGGGCTCAACAAACAGAAACTAACCAAGTGCTAACCAAAACTAACCCAAAATAAAAAAAATAAAATAAAAATTTTGGGTTAGTTTTGGTTAGCACCTGGTTAGTTTCTATTTGTTGAGCCCCCGTATAGAGAGCGGAGCGAGCGGAGGGCCATGCCTGAAGTGTTGATATAATTGAAGACTTATTTGTTGATTCTATGTCACCACATCCGACTAAATGCTATCGTGCACGTCACATATGAAGAAACGTTCGGCATAGTCGAATGAACATCTTGCTTGTTACATCCGAATATGCGTCTTGGGAGTGAGTTCCACAGTGATGCAGTGCGCCAGACAAAGGAGTTCTTGTAAAGCGATGTTCTAGATGTTTCCAGTTGTACGACGAAACGGTGCGCTCTTGCCGTATATCGTGACTGTCTTACAGGCGTTGTCAGGGGCGGGATAAGGCGGGCCAAATCCTGGGAACATCTGCCGTAAAAGTATTTGTAAAACAGGGATTTATCGGTCACATGTTTGCGGTGTTTCAGACTATCCAGATTCCGGGTCAACTCCGGGTCACCCACGAGACGCACAACTCTTTTCCGAACGGAATCCAGTAGCTTTAGGGTGTGCTCTGGCGTGGTACCCCAGATGTGTGAGCAATATTCTAAGCACGGTCTTATTTGCGCTTTGTAAAGCAAGAGCAACTGCTGCGGTGTATATATTTTTTGTTGCGAAATAGCGTACCAAGCTTCTGGGAGGCTGATTTTGCGACGTTAGCAACGTGGTCATGCCAGGACATATTGCTGTTGACCGAGACCCCCAGTAGTCCGATTGAATGAAGATGAAGGGATGGTCGATCCTGCCATAATGATATCATTGCCCGTCGTATGGTAAACGTGGCTGCTTGGATGATTGTTCAATGTGCATTTGCATTCATTCATCGGAATAAAAGAGACACTCATTCGATTACACTATTCCTTTGTATGTATATATTCGTCAAATATTTCACTTCATACATGGCCCTCCGCTCGCTCCGGGAGTGTAACCAAACAAACCTAACCCAAACTAACCCAAGACATTCCCAAATGAGGAAAAACAAACTAAAAAATATTTGCATTTTCGACTGACAAATTTCAATTTTTAATTTGGGTTAGTTTTGTTTGGTTGCGCCCCCGAAGCGAGCGGAGGGTCATGCGTGAAGTGGAATATTAATTATACTTAAATAGTAAACAATACTGTTATTCCCCATAAGAAAATGTGCAACTTTTGGAAATACTTTGCTGCTCCCGATGTCGGTTACTAAAATTTCATTATTTTCACGTTACAATTTCAATATTTTTACGTTACATCTGGGAAAGTCGTAGTGGAAGTTTGCCCTTCTAGGGCAATTTAGGCTCAAAACGCGGATATTTTTTCGGCTCAAATGTGGAGAATCCTCCGATTTTTTTGGCTTAAGCTACTCTATAGAACACCCCTTTCCTAGCGAAAAAAAAAAGAAAATTTACAAAATCGACACAACCTATATATCATCAGACCCTTAATTTGATGATATCTTTGAAGATTTTTAACCTTTCTTATATTTTTCTTGCATTTGGTGATTATTATACGCGGTTAACTAATTTTTATATATTTCGGATAACTCTCTTAACTGAACTCTCTAAATTAAAATTTTTATTACAAAACAATTCCGAACGTTCTATAAAGAGCGTTTTGGAACATAGGTACTTGCTTCAATATTGCCTAACTTTTAATACAAAAATTGAACGCTAGAGAATTTATATGAATTGGCTACGATAAACCGTTTTTTTCCAAATTAAGCGACGTCATCAATGACGTAAATACAAAATCTTCGGGAAACGAACTCTACTTATTACTACAATATATTTATGTAATACATACAACAAATAATATCATAGAATACTATCCTTATTGTAAAAATGAGATATTATTATATGACATATTTTGTACTATAAGACTGTAATATAAAAAAACTGTAATTAATTTTAACGTCTTAAATTAATCAACATTATCAATAATAATATGGTAAGAATAACCTCGTGCGCCTATGGGAAGGCAAGATTTGTTACTTGCTAGTCCTCTACCCCCTTCAGTCGTTGTTAAGGTTCACTCGCTTGGCGCACTATATAAATATTTTTTATTTGTCCATTAAAGACAACTTAACTTACAAAATTGAATGTGAACGATCATATTTTTATATTAATATATTTAATAAAGCTATTTGAATCTTTTTTGCATTAACAATAAAAATTAACTACTAGTAAATATTTTATTTACTGTTTACGAAGGGCACATTTGGGGTATACTTCAAATAACCATTAATTGATAATAAAATATTAAATATGAGGTTGAAATAATTTATTAACGAAAAAGCTATTTGATTTGCTTGCTCACATACTAATTTATTAAAATAGTAATCCTATTTTTTTTTAAATACTGTTTACAATATGCACATTTGGTATAATACTTCAAATATATATAAAATTCGAATATCTCATATTTATTGATGATAAAAGATTAACAAAGAGGCATGTCTGGCTCAAGTGGCTGAATACCTACTATTGTTTCTTTAGTTATGTACTCATTTAATAAAATGGTAATATGAGTATGTCAAATACTGTTTATTATATGCATATTTGTTATAGTACTTCAAATAAATACAAATTATCACTATCTCATATTGATGAATGATATAAGATTAACATGAATTTTAAATTATTTATCAATGAAAAATGGCTATTTTATTTTCTTGCTTATGTAATAATTTAATAATTAAGTAATGGGTTTTTAATAAAACGTTGTTAAGTAGATTACTTGAAAATTTGAAACAATTTATTAGCTAATTAATAATTAATTTGACGTTTTGTGTACTTTAAGCAATTGGTTTTCTAATAGAGTGTTGTTTAAAAAGTAGATTACTTGAAAATTTTGAATAAAATAATTTATTAACTTAAAATTTACCATAATATGTACTTACTTATTCACTAATTTAATTAAATATAAATCCTAAGATCGTCTTTACTGGCACTAATTGTTTTGGGCGCACTAAATGTTTTGAGGGACACCAAATGTTTGTGGGGCACTGTCTATAGTTCGGGGGCGGTTGTTGATAGAAGAGCATCCTGAACAGGTGGCCGCAGCTGCCACCGAACTGTTGTAACATCAAAGTTTACATAAGCTTATCTAATACGGTACTATAGGAATAGGAGTGTTTGCATCAATATCAAAGACTCCATTAGTAACATTACAATATACACAAGCGTTTGGTATGGTTATATGATACAATGATCTGGAACAAATTATACATTTCAAATCATTAATTGAATATTTAATTTTCCTCTTATAGTGGGTATTAACATGTTTATGAATAGTAGAATTTTGAAAAAACTGAGATGAAGTGAAAAACAAAAATAACACAATATATGATCTTCTCTATACGGAAATGATGTCACAACAGCATAACTCTGCGTTATGCAAAACACTCGGTCGAAAAAATCATCTGCATCCGTTTCCATTTCTTCTGGATTGGATGGTTCTGCTTCGATTTGCATAAAATTGTTGACATCATGGTCACCTATAAATTGAAATTTTTCGATGCCTATTGAACCAAAATCTCTAACATTTAGAAAGTCCAAAACTCTCTGGATGTTTACATCATCCCTAATATCATCCATTTTGTATTGCTAATATCAAAACTTCTTTCTTCACTGAAAGCAGCATTTATGATTGCCAGACTTAGGAACACAAATTTCTAAAAACTTTTCGTCTATGGGATTTTTGTTATTTACTTTAATTTTTTCACCACTTGCTTTTTGGAACCACTATTTTTTTTTCGTTTTCTTGTATTCACCATTATCTACCTGTACAAATTTTGAATTAAAGTTTTGAACCCTAAGCTGCTAGTTTTATAATAACTGTTTAAGTGG